>BPTQ01000009.1:212417203-212505303 GCA_019973895.1 Chrysanthemum seticuspe | reverse complement strand
TGTTTGCTGATTTATGGCTCATTAGTTGAGATAATAACGATTACGTGTTATACATGCAGTGGGTAGGTGAATATCGATGTGCCTTTAGCTGATGCAAAAGATGGGGGCGTTGAGGATATTGCAATGATATGAGAGTTGGTGAGTAAGATCAATGGGAGATTTGCTCATATTGTCAGGGCTAGTGAATGCAGCACAGATTATAATGATGTTTTAGGCTTGATGGGTGTTTCGCTTTAGTATACGCGAATAATGAGATTATTCGTCAATGAGACAGCGGAGCAAACTGCGTGCGCTGATCGCATAATAGTCAATAAGGTATGCAGTTTATTAATTATTGAATTTTAAAATTTTATGCTGATTTAATTGGTATTATGATAACAACAGTTGGGGT
Organism: Chrysanthemum seticuspe; assembly: GCA_019973895.1. NCBI lineage: Eukaryota > Viridiplantae > Streptophyta > Magnoliopsida > Asterales > Asteraceae > Chrysanthemum > Chrysanthemum seticuspe. The sequence goes on along the minus strand of BPTQ01000009.1, from coordinate 212,504,912 downwards.
ATGATTTATTAAAGCTGACCAAACAACATAGGATGCAACTTGTTGTTTAAGCATTATTCATTTTAAAAACTTAGAGAATAACATACCAAACTTCAAGAAAGAAATCTAGGAAAAAAACTTGTTAAAAAAACTACTTGAACACTTGGGTTTAGGTATCAATAAGCTTTCCATTATTATTTGTTGGAATCACTCCTAAACAGCATTTCAAGTATTTATATCTCATGTGTAATAGGTAGCTTTATTATGGCCTTTATGTTTGTTTAAGGTCCAGCTTATGTAGAAGGCTCATAAGCTGAGGCCCAAGCCCAATAAGGAATAGGGAAGGAGAGGGAGTGTTGCCCTAGCTCCTTGCCTATATAAACTATTGTAAACCCTCATTTGAGGGTTGGTTGTTCAAGTTATTCTCTCATTCACTCTTTTGCATAACCGTTTCATATTATACGCATGTGTGTGTGTGTTTAGCTTGTTCATCCGCCTTCATCTCTTTCTCTATAAGCTTGTGTTGTAAAGCTAGTGACCTAACAGTGGTATCAATCGCCAAATAGTTGGGTGTACACTTTGTTTTTTCGAAGTTTTGGTTTTGGGTCTTACGCGTAAAGATAACACAATCTTTGGTTCACTTAAAAACTGATTTTTTACACTTTTGAATCCAAGATTCTTGTACTTTCAACGTTATTAGGTGTTAAACTATTGGTTTTTGGCAAAAAGTTTGGAACTTTACGTGTTTTTCCTTGTTTTTAAGCTTGTTTTTGTACGCAAGTGTTATCCTACGCGTAACTGTTTTAAGTGCTTTGGATCATCAAGTTTCACACTTTTGTGTTATCTTGGTGTTATTGAAGCTATTTCAACACACAAAAACTGGTTTAGAAACAAATTTGGATAGAATCAAAGTTACGAGTAATCTTACGCGTAACAAAACCCTAAAATTACGCGTAAGACTTTCCTTGGTTTGATCTTCAATTTTCTGGTTTATTCCGTGTTTTCTTACTTGGATAAGTTTGAAAATACGTCGACTTTGGATATCTTTTGCACTGTGAAGTGTAAAAGATCACTTGGGATAAAACCCTAATCTTACGCTTAAGCATAAGCTTACGCGTAGAAAATATTACGCTTAAGATTCATCTTACGCGTAGACTTAGTCCTACGCATAAGGTAATCCTACGCCTAACTTTCTACGCCTAACTTACTGTTTACGCATAACATTAGTCTCTTTTCCTGCTTACACGTAAGCTAAATCCTACGCGTAACTATTCTTGTTACGCGTAACTTTTGGTGTTTTTACGCATAAGTGCTACTTGGTTCTTGTCATTTCTACGCCTAAGGATACTTCATCAACAAAGGTTCATTCGACTACAAAGATCCATTCTTACTACACAAGTTTATCATCATGTCTCAACCACCATACTCTAACTACTTCCCTCACACTTATAATCATCAACAACAACAACAATTAACTCCACAACATCAACAATGGAATCAACAACAAGCCATTTATCAACAACAATTTAATCAGCAACATACTCCACAACTTGGTGCAATTCCACAACCACAAATGGTTCAACCACCACCAAGTCTTCAAACTCTACCCTACACAAACGATTTCAATCAACATCCATCACGAAGCACTATGAAGGAACCCACTTGGTTTGGAAAGATGTGTGAAGCTTTAAGCAGCCAACAATCAATTCATGAAGCTGGATCACTTGATAGACCTCCAATGCTCACTCCAGGAAACTACGATCAATGGGTGATAAGGTTCTTTAGGTTCTGTGATCTGAAGAAGCCACATGGAAAGTTCTTAAAGAAGGTTATCTTGGAAGGTCCATTTGAGATGCCTACTGTCATTGTACCCGGAGATCCAAACGCAGTTCCACCAAGAGATGAACAAACCAACATTGCTACTGTTGCAGATTTAAATCCTACAGAACTTCTACACTATGAAGCTGATGAGCTTGCAATGGAATACATCCTTTTAGGATTACCAAACCCAATTCTTCGTAGTGTTGATGCTCAAAAGACTGCACAAAAAATGTGGGATCATATTCGTCTTCTTATGGAAGGATCTGTACTCAATCAGGAGGATTTGGAATCCAAAATTTACTTGGCTGATGAACACTTCATGATTGAACCTGGAGAGACACTAGAGTCCTATCATCATCGATTTTCAGATATCATCAATGATTTGGATAAACACAACATCATCATGCCAAGAATTGCAGTGAATACTAAGTTCCTGAGTAGTCTTGGTCCAGAATGGGAGAAGTATGTCATTTTTCTCCGTCAAGCGAAGAATATGCATCATTCTACTTATGGATTGTTGTACGATTACTTGAAGCCTCATGAAAAGGAAGTTGATCGGGAAAGGATTCTCCGTGCTCAAATTGCTAAACAGTCACAACCGGACAATCAACAACTTGCCTTGTATGCTCAACAGAATTATCCCTCTCAACCAGCAACTCAACCAACTGCTTCCAACACACCTTCACAGCAACAACCTCAACCTCAAAAAAATCAATTGGTCCCATACAGCAACAATGCTCAAGCATATGTCAGTGAAGCGACTGAGGAAACAGATCCGTTCGAAGCATTGCAACAAGGATTTGTGATGATTGCTAATGCTTTTGGCCGTTACACCAACAAATCCAACAATCGTATTCGTTCCTCATCTAACACACGGACTCAAGCTGTTGTGAACAATGGACGTGTTGAAGTTCAGAATCGTGAATATGGTCGTCAGATGGGCGGTGGTCAAGGGTTTAATGCTGTGGGTAGGAATAACAACAGAGCTCAAGTGGTGGAACAGGGAAATGCTCAGAATCGGTTAAATGGTCTTAGATGCTACAACTGCAATGAGAAGGGACACCTGGCTAATGCATGCCCAAAGCCAAGGACTCGGGGCAGTGCTTATTTCAAAGAGGCATTACTTTTGGCTCTTAAGGATGAAGCCGGTGGATCTCTCACAAACAAAGAACAGAGCTTTATGGCAGATGCAGACTCAGATGATGATATGGAGGACTTGCAGGCTAATGCAGCTGTTATGTTGATGGCTAATATGCATGAGCTTTACATGAGTGATACAGGCCCAGTGTATGACACTGATGGCTTGTCTCAGGTACCCGAACAAACCATCATCATATCTGAACTAATATCTCCGCCAATATCTGAATCCGGCACGGATCAAACTGTTCAAAATGAGTCTTCTACATCCTCGTCTGATGATTTTCAAATTAACCCTGTAGTTACATTTGACGATCAAGATGACCTTACGGTCCCCTTTGATAATCAAATTGACTCCGTGGTCGTACTTGAGGATCTAAAGAATGATCATGTTGAGACTCAAGTTGAACAAGATGATCTGTTGCCTCATCCGGATTTTGCTCGGTTAATTCAAGACCATAAAATCAAAATGGAGGAATGTTATGCATTAAATCAATCCTTAAAAAGTAAAAATGCACTGTTAACCAAGGATTTTGAATGTTTACAAATGCAACTCAACTTTTTCAAAACTCAAGAAAACCGTGAAAAAGGTTTTGAAGCCGCTTTTGCAAAATCTCATCAAAACGAAAAATATTTAGAGAGACAGATGCGTGATCTAGCCGCCTCGAAGAATGCTTTGTTGTCCGAATTAGAACAACTGAAACATGAACATAAAAAGCAAATTAACGCTCTCACCTTAGAAAATCAAAAAGCTAAGGCTGAGTTGTTAAATTGTCAAAAACAGTTCTCAGCATACAAAAAGCATTCAACGAATCGGGTAGATGACCTTCTTGCAGAAATTCTCGGTTTGCAAAACAAAATTAAAGAGTTTAAAACTGTTGTTTACAAACATGGTGAATCAGTAACAGCTATAGAAAAGTTTACCTTAAAACCTAATCCAAATGGATATGGAAAAAATCTAGCTGATTACAAACCAAAGCTTTCACTAAAAACATTCAAACCAACTCCTGAAGTGTCCAGTGCAAAATACAAAATTGATAATACTGTCATGAGTGTTGTTGAATACCATCGTCAAGAGGAATTAGATGCAGAAGACGAGAGTCGATCAAAATTAAAAAATGTTGTTTACAACAAACCTTTTAATTATAAAAACGCGGTCACTTTCGTCACACCAACGGATTCTTCTAACACACCAAGGGTTATCATCAAAACACCCGAGTCTTCTATTGTTAATCCCAAAACAGTCCTTGCACAAACTTATGGTCCTTTACCTTCCATTAGTGAAGTAAACTCAAAACCTGAAAATCGAAAAATTCTTCGATATTTTGACATTTTCATGGCTGACCTCAAAATTTTACAACATGAGATAGAATATCGATCTGAAATCAAAGTTGAACATTTTCAATCGCCTCTGGCGCGAGAACAAAGAGACATTTTTCAGAAAAATCTTTTACCTAATGTTAAAAACTTGAAAAGTTGTGCAATTGCCTGGGAAAAGGATTTTCATAAGGAACTTGGGGTAATGAAAAACGTTTTCGAGAAAACAGAAACATCTATTACTAACACAAAACGCAAAAAGAAACTGTTGAGAAAAGATGTTGATCGACTCTTGGAAGATGTTATCTGTGCTGATATCCATAATGTTGTGCTACTCTATTCGTTGCCATATGCATCTGATCATATCTCTGCTGATATTGTTGAAACTGTTGCAACTGTTGAGAACACCGATAATGTGCTTCAGATCGAGTCTTTAAAAGCTGAAAATAAACGATTACACACGGAAATTAACAATGCAAAACGTCGTCTTCATTGGTGTGAAAAAGATATTCACAACCATCAACTCAGTTTTCAAAAGAAAATCGCTCAATTGAGTGCTAAATCTTCTGATCCTAAAATTGAGCAACTGGATGATCAAAACGTGTCTTTGAAAAGTCAAATCTCAAAATATGAACAAGAACTTTTAAAAGTCAAACAAGAATATGGTGTCATATTTGATTTACTCAAAAAGACTCGAGATGAAGCATCAAACGAACTTGATCACTGTCTTGCTCACACTAGAGAAGTCATGAATTTTGCTGGTAATCTTCGTTCTGAAAATCAAGATCTGATTCACACCATCTCTAAGTTACGGGAAATGTTAGGAAAGTATGAACTACTCCCGCCTACTGTGATTAAGAGATTAGCACCAGTCACACATAGTAATCGTGAACCTAGAATTCCCACTGCCAAATCACAAGTTGCTAATGTGTTTCCCTCTACTGAAACAGGAATAGTTGTATCTTTTCCAAACGTCCGCACTTCACAGCCTAGGAGCACTCAATCGAAGAATAGGAAGTTGCAACCTAAGAAAAGATCAATAAGGAATGCTAAAGTAGAAGAACACCCTAGGAATCTGAATAAAACTCATGTTACTTCCACTATAGATGTTGCGTCTGGCAAATGTAATAGAAATAGTGATGTAACGAATGCTAAACCGTTAAGTACCTTTGATATTCAGTCTGATGCACCTTGTGATATTTGTCAAAAGAGTATGAATTCTGATTGTCATGACAAATGTGTTGCTAAAGCTATAATCTCTAGATTACGGAATCCTAAGAATCGGAATACCTCTAGGCCCACTAATCATTCTAAGTCTGTGCTTGGTAAACCACCTTCTTTAGATTCTAAGGCAACCATTGCTATCACAGTAGCTCCCACTACACCTCCTAAGAATGTAGTATCATCTAGTGCTTTCACTAAGACTAAAGCAAAGAGTAGCTATAGATGGCAGAAATGGATATATAACACACTAGGATTTAAATGGATGCCTAAAATTATAAATGTGTGTATGTCTAACATATCTGCTTCGGAACCCTCTCACATTTCGGGTTCCACATCTACTTCTATTCCATCTGTGTCGTCTGTGTGTAATGCAGGTGATACAGATCATTCTCTGGATTGTTGATAGCGGATGTTCCCGACACATGACAGGCAACCTTAAACTGTTATCAAACTTTATTGCAAAGTTCATTGGCACTGTCAGATTCGGGAACGATCACTTCGCAGCCATCATGGGCTACGGAGATTATGTTAATGGGAACATCGAAATCAGCAGGGTTTACTATGTGGAAGGCCTCGGTCACAATCTGTTTTCAGTAGGTCAATTTTGTGATGGAGATTTGGAGGTTGCTTTCAGGGAGAAAACTTGTTTCATTCGTGATCTACAAGGAAACGACCTTATGTCTGGCTCGCGTAATTCTAGTCTCTACACTATCTCTATGCAAGACATGGTTGCTTCCTCTCCCATTTGCTTACTTTCAAAGGCAACATCTACAAAATCATGGCTATGGCACCGTCGTCTATCACATTTAAACTTTCAAACCATCACCAACCTTGCTCGACACAAACTAGTTGAAGGACTCCCACGATTCCGGTATTCAAAAGATCACCTTTGCTCAGCCTGTGAACAAGGGAAAAGCACTCGTGCTCATTTTCCTTCAAAGGTGGAACACAGCTCTCAGCATGTGCTTCATCTTCTTCACATGGATTTGTGTGGCCCGATGCGCGTGCAAACGATCAATGGCAAACGCTACATCTTAGTAATTGTTGATGACTACTCACGATGGACTTGGGTCTACTTTCTTCGTAGCAAAGACCAAGCTCCACAAATGATCATCACCTTTCTCACAAAGATACAGGTTCAGCTCCGCAACACCGTCAGAATCATCAGAACAGACAAAGGAACTGAATTTGTTAACAAAACCCTTCGTGAATTTTATGAGAAAGTGGGAATTCAGCATCAAACATCTATTGCACGGACACCTGAACAAAACGGAGTTGTTGAAAGACGAAACCGAACGTTAGTGGAAGCTGCAAGAACAATGTTAATCAATGCTAAACTTCCTGATTACTTATGGGCAGAAGCTGTATCCACTGCATGCTATACTCAAAACCGTTCTATGATCACAAAACGCCACAACAAAACACCTTTTGAGCTTGTCCACAACCATAAACCGAACCTCAAACACTTTCATGTATTTGGATCCCTTTGCTATCCGAATAATGATCGTGATGACTTTGGAAAGCTCAAAGCAAAAGCTGATATTGGAGTATTTATTGGATACTGTGACAATTCTAAAGGTTTCCGAATCTGGAATCGTCGAACTAAGGAGGTAATGGAAACGATTCATGCTCATTTCGATGAACTCACGGAAATGGCTTCTGAGTATAACAGCTTAGAACCCGGTCAAAACCGTTTAAACTTCCCTCAACCCCCATCATCAGCTGAAGAAAGCCCTCAGCTAACTCGTCAACAAATGGAAAGGTTATTTGCTCCTCTGTTCTGTGACGATATTGATGAACGTGCTCCTGGTGTATCCGCTGTTTCCGCTGCACAACCTGATAATATTCCTATACCTGATACACCTGCTACAACAACTACTGTTGAAGATGCACCTACAACAATTGACTCCAACACAACAGTTGAACACACCGCTTCCAACAATGATGAACCAGCTGATGATATTCTGAATGTAGTACCCCCACCCGCAGATTTTGATCCAAATGCGTTCTTCAACCCGTTTGCCAATGAGACTGCTGCACCAGATGTCGCGGAATCTTCAACAAACCATTTGAATCCTCAGAATCTGCACAATGTATACCAACATCAACCCTCTACACATAGATGGACAAAAGACCATCCTCTGGCTAACATTATTGGCAACCCGAATCAACCAGTCGTTACGAGACAACGTCTTCACTCAGATGGTGAACACTGCATTTATGCACTCACTGTCTGCCAATCTGAACCTAAAAACATTAAGGATGCAATGACAAAAGACAACTGGATTGAATCCATGCAAGAAGAACTCAATCAATTCAAACGTCTTGAAGTATGGGAACTGGTTGAAAGACCAACAGGGGTCTACGTCATTGGTCTAAAATGGATTTGGAAAAACAAATTGGATGCTGAAGGGAATGTCATCCGAAACAAGTCACGGCTAGTTGCTAAGGGTTATCGTCAGGAAGAAGGGATAGACTTTGAAGAATCTTTTGCTCCGGTTGCTCGTCTTGAGGCTGTTCGGATATTTCTCGCGTTCGCGGCTCATATGAACATGACGGTCTATCAGATGGATGTCAAAACGGCGTTTCTAAATGGACAGCTTAAAGAAACGGTCTATGTCAGCCAACCAGATGGATTCGTTGATCCTGAGTTCCCGAACCATGTCTACAAACTGAACAAAGCTCTTTATGGTCTCAAACAAGCCCCTCGGGCATGGTACAATAAGCTATCATCTTTCCTCATTGCCAATAATTTCACCAAAGGCTCGGTTGACCCAACTCTTTTTATACAATATCACGGGGCACACATCTTAATTGTTCAAATTTACGTGGATGACATCATTTTTGGGTCAACACATAAAAAGTTTTCAATCGCTTTTGCAAAACTCATGAAGAAAAATTTTGAAATGTCCATGATGGGTGAACTTACGTTCTTTCTAGGACTGCAAGTTCATCAATCACCCCGTGGTATTTTCTTGAGTCAGTCCAAATACGCCCTTGAATTGTTAAACAAATTTGGAATGAATACCTGTGATACTTATGCCACACCAATGGCTCATACCAAGAAATTAGATGCTGATTTACATGGGAAATTGGTTGACCCTACCAAATACCGAAGTATTATTGGGTCTCTCATGTATCTAACAGCTAGCAGACCTGACATTGTCTTTGCCGTTTATCTATGCTCCCGTTATCAGTCGTGACCAACTGAAACCCACCTCTCTGAGGCTAAAAGAATCCTCCGATACATCAAGGGAACCATAAATTTGGGGATCTGGTATCCGAAGGATTCTGGTTTTGAACTAATAGCTTTTTCAGACGCTGATCACGCAGGATGCTTAGACTCAAGGAAAAGTACTTCAGGAGCTCTACAATTTCTCGGTGATAAACTGGTGTCTTGGCAATCTAAGAAACAGGACTGTACATCGCTGTCATCAACCGAAGCAGAATATGTAGCCATGTCCGCATGTTGTGCTCAAGTCATTTGGATGAGAACACAACTCAAAGACTATGGTTACGTATTTGACAGAATCCCGATGTACTGCGACAATCGGAGTGCCATTGCAATCTCGTGCAACTCAGTTCAACACTCGAAATCAAAGCACATCGATCTACGCTATCATTTCATCAAGGACCATGTGGAACAGGGTACAGTTGAATTATACTTTGTGGGTACTGAATACCAATTGGCAGATCTTCTCACAAAAGCCTTGCCTCCCGCTAGGTTTAATGAGTTGGTCCACCGGATTGGTATGAGGTGTTTGACTCAAGAGGAATTGGATGACCTCCTAAAACAGTCTTAAAAACCTGTCAAACACCAAAACATCTCTTGTAAATAAATAAAATCTTTCAAAAACAAAATACAAAAATATAAAACCTGATAAAACAACAAAAATATTCTCCTCATCTATTTTCTTTCACATGGCAAGTACATTTCTTCCGTCAACACTTGCATCTATCAGTATTTTTCCGATCAAGTGTTGAGGGGGAGAAAATTTTCGCTTAACCGTTTCAAATCATAAGTGTACTTGCATGTTATCTTATCTCGGTTGTTTCGTTATACAAATGATGGTGGACTTTCTGGCTCAATGACACTCCTCGGACTAAAACTCTTAAACCGTTTAATTTCATCAAGCCGAGGGGGAGTGTCGTCATGATTCTTTCTCAAATAATCTTTGTGTGGTAACCAAAATGGATGTTAAATGGCTTTGTTTGAAAAATATATGGTGGAGGGACCAAAACTGTCAAAATGGTAAAGTCTATTTTAATAAAAACCCCACCTAACTTTTTCACTCCTCATTCGTTTTCTTAAAATCAAAAGATCCTACGCCTAACAAACACTCAAGAAATCTGTGCTTTTGATCTTCATTTTGTAAGTAGTTTCTTGTGTAAAACATGTTTCTAAGCAAAGGTTTTTTTTTTTTTTCATTCAAATCCTACGGCTAAAACAATTTTTACGCGTGATTATGTGTTCTACGCATAAGCGTATGAACACACAATCATTGTGTGTATGTTTGTGGTAAAATGGATGATCTCAAACTGTTTCTTAAGCATCAAGGATAACATTTTTACCATCAAAATCCACCCAGAAACTCAAATTGATGAATTTTGAAAACTAGGGTTCATATGACGAATTAGGTTTTTCTAAATGAGAAGTCTTTTGGTAAAAATGAATGTTGGGATATGGTCATAAGGCTTTGAATTGATCATTTCCATTGTTGAAAACCACCCAGAAACACGAATTGGACATCAATTCGAAACTAGGGTTTAAAGTTCATAAACTTTGGGTATTTTTTGATTCACAACGTTTTGGATGTTATAACTTGGCCTAAAGTAGCTATCAACCCTCTAGAGCTACCAGAATCAATACGGTGAACATTCCATGGCTAGATTTCATACGCGTAAGACTAGGGTTTAGACTACGCGTATGTGATTCTACGCGTAACAGTTAACATGGACTAGGATGTTGTTATCTGTGATAAATTGTTGTTTTGTGTGAACATTGATGAGTTGATAAATTTATTTTAGGCTTTGCTACGCTTAAACACTCAGAATCAAGGTCATAAGACTCTCTACGCATAAGGATTACCCTACGCGTAGTCATGTTATGCGTAATATAAAACCTACGCATAACTATTACGCGTAAGGTTCTACAGTGGGACTACGCGTATCCTGTGAAGGATATGCGTAAACAGTGACCTCTACGCATAAGGTCTACTCTTACGAGTAAGCCTTACGCGTAAGGTTCTTATACGCCTACGCGTAAGCTCTACGCGTAAGGTCCCCTTTTTCCTACGCGTAACATTTCTTACGCGTAAGAAAGGATCCTACGCATAAGCTTTCGCCTACGCGTATGTCGCGACTGTTTACGCGTAACTTTGTCAATCCTAAGCTTAAGCCATTTTTTTGACCTTCATTTTGAATTGTTACGTGTACAAAACTTGTTAATAAACTTATCATAACGTCACGAATCCAATAATGTCACTAATAAACCAAAACGTTTGATATGTTGTGAACAATAAGTGAGCTTTAAAACTTAAGGTTAACTAACTCACGAAACATTTCACGACGTCATTAGACTATTGGACATACAAGTGACTTAGGACTCGTAACAATCATTGACGTTGTACATTAAATAACTAGACAATAAGACCTTCTGTTGACTAACATTATGTCTTTCGATATGTTGGTTCTTTTGGCTAATATTATTTCAGATCACGACATGGCTGCTCAACCAAACATGGATGCACCAAATGTTCTCTCCATTGCTGACATCTACCCTAATGGCTACCCAATGAAGATTGGAAAGAATAATCTCCGAGTTGACTTCAGCACTCTCACTTGCTCTGAGTCTTCATGCTTAATCGCTATTGACATTCTGAGGACTCATCCATATCAAAACATGCTCACACATTCTGCAACAGTTCCTGAGATCTACATCCAACAGTTCTGGAATACTATGGAAAGGGTCAAAGGAAGGACTACTGTGACAGTGACTCTGAATCACAAAAGAATCACCATCACACCTGCAGACTTAAGGGCTGTTCTCTTAATTCCTGAAGTCGAACCAGCCAAACTGTATGCCACACCTACTGAAGAGCTCACTCTCCAATTCTTAATCGATATCGGTTATGATGAGGCTACAGGAGTAATCACCAAGCACTCTCACGTAGAGCTTAAGAGTATTCCTCAACCATGGAGAACACTCTACATGATCATCACCAAGTCTGTTTCTGGTCGTGATAGCGGCTACGAGCATCCTAAGCTCATAGAACTGCAAATATTTTGGGCATTTGTCAACATGAAACACATCGCTATTGAAGCTCCGATTTGGGATGACATGATGTCTTTTCTCAACAAACTAGGCTCAAAGATTCCCTACATCAGATACACTAAGCTGTTGATCCAAAGAGCACTTGGACTACATTCTGATATTCCCAAGAGGCTCAATGACCCTGACAATCACGACATGTTGACTGAACCTATTCTGACCATCAGAATGAAGGATTCGTCTACAAAGAAACAGGGCGCGGTGTTACCAGATTACCTGCTAACTGAAGATGTCAGAAAGCTCGAAACGTACAACAGGTATCTGGAAGCAGTCAGACAAGGCAAGGTTGGTCACCTCGATGAAAGATCTTCTGGTACACCTACTCGGAGAACTAGAAGAGGAAGTGCTGGAAGTGTTACAAGTTCAGAGTCACAAAGGAAGTTTCCCAAACGAAACCCTCCGAGAAAACGGTTTGTTCCCGTAAAGGAAGCTACTCCCATTCCTAAACCCAAACCTGAACCGAAACAACAGCTTGAGGACGTAAGTTCTGAAGATACAGATACAGATGAGGAGGTTCTCTTCTCTGAATCAGCTAAGGATGTGTCCGACACTCCAAAAGTACAGAAACCTCCAAGTCCTCAAGATGATAAGGGTAAAGGAAAGACTCCGGTACTTGTACCTTATGATGCTGAAAGCTCAGAAAGTGAAGGAGAACCACTGGAGACAGCTTACAGAAAGAAATTGCATCAACTTAGACATGAACACAAAGCTGAAAAATTTGCTAAAGAGCAAATGGGTGGACCCGGAGGAACTAGTGATGATGCTCCCTCCGAACCATCTCCTGATGCGGTTAATCAACCCGATAAGGGAGCTGGTACCACCACTCTTTTGCAACAAGAACAGCCTGTGGAAGACACTATTGAGTTTGATCTTGAGAATCAAGAAACTGAGAAGGAGAAGAAAGATAGAGAGTCTGACTATGACGATTTTCTTCTGGATAGTCCGACTCATACACCGATGGAAACGTCTGAACCGCCGAAGGACCCAGAGTCTCCTCACATCTCCTCTTCATCCGATTCTTCTTCACATTCATCTCAACCACCATCAACGAAATCAACAAAATCTTCATCCAAATCCGTGAAGAAACCAAAATCTTGGGTTTCTCAAGCTCATGAACGGATTCAAAAAGCTGTCAAGGAAGTCAGAAAGAAAAACGCTCTTAACAAGAAGCTGAATTTCTTTGCTGATCACATACAGCATATATATAGAGAGAACGAAAAGAGGAACAAGGAAAGGAAGTTTGTGCAGGAATTCATGAAGAGTCATCGCCGTGAGCAACTAAACGAAATGATTGAAGGTTACACAAACAGGTACCTTCGTGACAACGTTCCTAGACTTACACAGGAGATGTTTACCAGACAACTCTATCCAAACCTGTTGCACCTGGCCAAACAGGCGATGAAGTCAACACCGATGTATGTCAGCATCAATCCTGTTGATCCCACAATCTTCTCAGACGCTGAATTAGTTGATCGGCTGGTCGCACAACTGTCTAAACGTTCCGCAATGCTTGCCTCTCATGAAAGCAAACTGTTAGAAGCATTGCTGGCATTCCAACTTAATTCTGCATGCCGAGAAGAAGCTGAGAGGCCTAAACGTCATAGAGACGATGATGATCAGGATCAGGATAAGACTGACGAGGCTAAACGTCAAAAGATTTCTGGTGAATCCTCCTCGATGCCACCTCCTCCAAAACCAATTCCTGCACAACAAAAGTCTTCTCCACCACGGTCTTCCACTGATAAACCTCGGGACGATTCCGAGTTACCACCCTTGACTCAGAAAACTGGTGATCACTTTGAGTATACGGGTGGTGACGATGAAGAGGTCCTTGAGCCCCAACAACAACCCTCCTCTCCCTCCATACTACACTGACTGGACCAAACCTCTACCAACAATCGGCCAACAAGAAGAACCAAGGATTCCTTTCAGATATTTCTTCAACAAAGACCTGGAATTTCTTCTCCATGGTGGCGATGGTTCACGAAAATACGCTACATCATTGACTCTTCCATTCCCTGCGGCTAATTACTCAAACTGCATAGCTATCGAGGAACGTGCAACTCACTTGTTTTCTGACAACGTGCAAGCATATGACCAAGATGCATTGTATGGGATTCATCATTGGCCTGAACGCCGAAGAATCTACTACAGAAGCTGCCTGGTTCAGAAGTCTCAACATGAAGTGTATTGCTCAAAGAACATCGTAGCCATCAAACACATTGATCTCAAGTCTAAATGGGACTACACATTCTTGAAGAATATCATAGTCAAACGACAAGATGAACAAGACTATGAATTCTCAGAGGCTGACTTTGAGAACTTGTCACTCAACGACATCGAAGACATGTACCTTGCCAAAGTACAGGGTCGTATGAGACAATTCTCGACTGAAATTCAACGTGAATTTATCAAGTCAGTTCTCATCTTCATTAGACGCATTGTGATCAGAGAACGTGTCGAAGATATACAGATGGCTGTTGAATCATATCAGAAACGTGTAAACTTCACTCCACCACAGCTTGATCTTCCTGACATCAACCAGCTCAAACAACTTACGCTCATCAGCAAACCTTTCGGCATTGTTTACCGCAGTGAACTTCGCAGAAACTGCTTAATGGCGTGTAGTGAGCTAGATAAATTCGGGGATCATACCTTGAAGATGGTTAGGGATGGATTGGCGTACAGATTGAAGGATATACGCCTGAAAGTTGGGAATCCTAAGCGCTGGAACTCTCAGGATAGAAGGGATGTGAGAAGGATCATCACCATGATTGATGAACGGTTGTTCAGAAGGGATCAGGTCAGACGCTTGGAGAGCTATGTTGGTGGTAGACCCAGGATAAACATCACCGGCTTTCAACGCCCTGTGCGCACTCCTGGGAACATCACTACACTTCCTGGTACCCCTTGAATTGTTTCCTTCATATGATTTTGGATGAATGTTTATATATGTGGATGGCTTGTGCACACATAACAGTGTACAACCCGTAATGGTCAAGAAAGGACCCTGTGGTACGCCTCAGTGCCACAATCCTTATAAAAGGAGCGAAAGCTTCTTATTTTTGAGTAAAACCTATCAAACCTTTCATTTTTCTCGGTTTTGCTCAAAAAGACAAGTACTTCCCCATATGATTTCAAAACCTCAACCGTTTATATCACTAGTTGAGGGGGAGTATTTGATGAAAACTTTGTTCACAAATTGTTCACAGTGGTCACTCTTCCCGCAACACTCAAAATGGTCATATTTATTCTCAAAATGTTTCAAAAATAACATCTTATATGCCATTTTTGAGGGGGAGAAAATTATGTGATAAGAAATATGTTGTACAAAATGCAAATGAATCTGTGTACCTCAGACTTAACCTACGAATTGACGGTACTAAACTGTTAGTAACTCGAAAAGACTTGTCCTGGACGGGTAATAATTTCAAGCTAGTTCGCTAGTGATGTAAACGTGTCTCGCAAAGGACTTGTCCAAGTAGAAAGTACCATTCGAGAAACTCTTGATAGACATGAACTCTGACGGGTATGACAACCTTTCGAGGTTTGTCTACACCTTCAAGATAGTTATTAGAGCTAGTTGTCACCTAAAAGCTGACAATGTATCTCTTTAACTATTCAACGTAACCGTGTCTCGCGGGAGATTGTCTATCTTCAGTGAATCAATTCAAAAAGTGCGCGCTCTTTCCTCACTGTGCATTTAACCTTTAAAACTATTAAGCACATGTGGAGGGGGAGTATTTATGCAAAAACTTATCTCTCACTGTGGTTCAAACATGTTTTTCATTTACAAACCCTTTGAGAGATATTTTGACTTACAGTGGTTATAATGGCAAACATAGGTTAGTCATGGAGTTATAAGGTGACTAAGGTTAGGAATAACCGTCCTATGATCCGCCAGAGCCGGAGGGATCTACCCAAGGACACTACCATTAGTTAGTGTTAGAAGTCCTTAGGAATGATTATAAAAAGGAGAAAATGAGAATCGGAGAAAGAAGGAGTTGAAGAATCAAAAAGAAATGTAAAGTAAAGGGTGAAAAGAAATAGCCCTCCAGATTATTCAACTTAGGGCAGACACCGGGTTCAATTCATATGCTACTGGTTGTCACTTAGTGACACTGGTATTGAAGATTAAAAGTCGTCATGGACCCAGTGACGCATGCACTAAACCTTCTTAGCCACTCAAGTTTCTCTCAACAGAAATTTGTTTCATTCTCACAGGGAACCCTACATAAACTATTGGCTTTCTCTTAGAGATCGCTGGTATTGAAGAAGGAGACCCTCTCCCTAGTCTCCGCTCAGGAAAACCAAAACGCACTATTGAGTCTAGAGCCACGAGATTCATCAAAAGATCTCTTAGGAACACTTGACATTTAATCACTTGTTGATCAACAAATAAGATCTTCAGTGATTCAGTGGTTCATATCGAGTCCTTCACAGATCTTAGCAATCTGTCGTGAACATTTATGAGAGGTTCACATCTGTGATCCTCAGTGATTGAATGGAAACTCCTGCCGGGGTCAACATCAAACAGCCCTGACAGCAGGTCACTTCGGTAACTCCCCGTGGATTACGCGGAGTGTGTCTCAAACGGTCTACAGTCGTGAGGTGATGCTTCGGTGTACCTCAGCGACTCATCTGAACTGTAGATGTATTTCGGTACATCGCGTTATCTCACTTGTGGGACTCCAGTTCAGGAACGGCCTTTGTAAGAATTAGAGTTGTGTTTTCACACTATGCTGTTAACACTCTCGAAGTTCAAACTTGTAAGTGCCGGAAACCGCTTATTACTAACCGTTTGAAATGTTTTCTTCTTATGGAAGCTCCGGAGCGGGATAATCGTGCTGATTCTTCTCATGCTCACGCCAACATCATCACTAATGAAAGTTCTATCCGAATGCAACACAACAGTCAGAATGATTCTTCATCAATCAAAGAATCTACAAAGTTAAAGACTTACAGAACTTCATCAGTATTGATTTCCAACGTCAAAGAGCGTGTGAGCATGTTGAAGAATGACGTGGAGACACTGGAGCAGCGAAGCAGACCTGAGGCAGACTGATGCAGACAACAACATACTATCACTTTCACCACAAAGAACAATGATCAAAGAACAATGTTAAAGATGACGTCGAAACATAACTGTTCAAAGATAACGATCTCTCTACACTGGGGAGATTGTTCGAATCAAGACAATTCCTCTCACAAGAAAGAAGAATGTCAGAAGACGTCACTGCTACTATTACATCAACGCCTTCACCGTTTACATTCATATATACTTGAGGGGGAGATTGTTGGAATCACTCCTAAACAGTATTTCAAGTATTTATATTTCATATGTAATAGGTAGCTTTATTATGGCCTTTATGTTTGTTTAAGGTCCAGCTTATGTAGAAGGCCCATAAGCTGAGGCCCAAGCCCAATAAGGAATAGGGAAGGAGAGGGAGTGTTGCCCTAGCTCCTTGCCTATATAAACTATTGTAAACCCTCATTTGAGGGTTGGTTGTTCAAGTTATTCTTTCACTCACTCTCTACGCCTAACCGGTTTTACTTATACGTGTGTGTGTGTGTTTAGCTTGTTCAATCGCCTTATCTCTTTCTCTATAAGCTTGTGTTGTAAAACTAGTGACCTAACAATAATGACGATGGCGACATCATATGCTACCTTTTAGGGGGAGAAGTGTGAAGAGACTACACTTTAAAGATATTCACTTGTTGAATCAAGAATGGCATCTCACTATGCAATTATTTAGGGGGAGAAGAAGTGTAATACTTCTGCATGTTGAGTTACAAATGAGAATATATGGTCGTACGGCTCCTAACTCATGTAAGAACAGAGCTTCTTCTTATCTGGACATCTTTACATGGAGTTTCTTCTAAGAGTCGTTGGTTGACATCTTCTCACGGACTGATGAGTTTAACGACAAAGTGCTTCCAGTTGCGGGGCTAATTTCCTTGATGAACATCTTTCTGTTCTTGTTTGATTGGGAGGGATTTCAGTTAAGGGGATTTGGTATATATAAGTTAACGGGAATGCATTTGGTGAGAAGAAGATGTTAACTTCCTATTCCCCAAATGGAAAATCTTGAAGAAGGCCGAGTCTACATTTTCTGCTACATGTTAGAAGACTAAAGACGAGTTGCATTTAACGATCTAAAGACTTCTTCTTAATTCAAGCATTCATCATAAAGATTGTCGGTTTAAGGGAGAACACTAATTGGGGAGAGTGAAAAGCCAAAGTTAATCCCCAACTAGATTTGCTCACATTTTCCTTCAGCAAGTTGATTCTCACAAAACTTCAAATGGTCTTCTCAAAAGATTTTGAGTATATGGGCTTACAATGTGTTGCTGATTCTGAAGTATCAAAACCAGCAAGGGGAAGGAGACAAGCATCTAAACGCGAGTAAACTTGATGAACTTAATACTTCTAAGTGATTGAAGATATTCCGGGAAGACAATTGTCATTACCACAGAGAAACTCAAGGTTTGACTCATGGCGTTAAGTGTTCTTATTCCAACTATGTGGGGGAAGAGATGAAAGAGACAGTTTCTAAGGAGAAAAGAGGTACACAAGTGTGTGATGAGTTCGATGTTATCGCAATCATCAGGGGAGAGAGATTGTGTACATTGGGGACGCTCAGCTGTTTCACTTGAAAGCTTAATCAGTGATTCAGAGATATAATCACTTATTCCGGAGTTGACATTCGCATAGATTAACAGTGATTCAGCCTGCTACTTCAATGTTATCGGTTATTCTCTTTATTGGAATTCGGGTACTTCGATTGAATGGGCTTCATACACTATCTTCAGGGGAGAGAAAAGTATACATCAGGGTTATTCTTTAGAGATTGGACTTAATCTCATACTTCGATGTTATAAGTTTCTCTGTCTTTGGGTATATGTGTATTCGGGTTCGTGAGCTCTATTCTAAGAGACTGACTGCATCAATTCATCTACTTGGGGGAAGTTGTCTCTTGACAACTTTTGGAATGGATCGCTTCAGACTCCAGTGGAAAAGGAATTTGAGAAGTTTATTCAAGTGTGGGATGATACGTTGTTGTTCTACTTGATGATATAACCCCGAACGAAGAATCACAAAGATCCTTCTTAAAAGGAGCAGCAAGATCGATGATAATGGTGTGCTTCTTTGTGCATCTGGCTAAGGAAAGCTTGAAATAGAGCTTCGAATCTGCTCAACATAAGGATTTTCGGTTTGGGGGGAAGCTACCAAAGTCTCGTATTCTTAAAGGCTCAATTTCTTCTCTTCAAGAGCCTCAGAAGCTTTGGTGGTGAATGTTTAAGAGATGATGAATTCTATCTTCTACAACGGGGCTGCTCGATATCCTTATCTCGGTACTCGTATCATCATCTTCTTAAACTATATCATCTATTATATCTTTATAAATATTTATCAAAAACAAAATACAAAAATATAAAACCAACAAAAAGATAATAGAAAAATATAAAACCAACAAAAACCCATAAAAATCAGAAAATTTGAAAAAAGACCAAAAATATTGTGTTTATCAAGACATGTCTTCTGGAATCGATAACATCTACGGTCTTAGAAATGTCATTCAACAATGGCACGGGACCATAGATGAAGTTCGAGCAGGTGGTGTAAATATTTTTTTCAAAACATGTCTCTAAAAATGGCTTGCAGTTATTTCAGACTGTGACCCGTGCTTAAACCATGGTTTGCTATTATTTCAGATAGCAAACCGCTATTCAAGGAAGGAAAGTGTTGCGCTAAACCAATTTTGAAAAAAAATAAATTTCGAGCACTTATCCTAAAACAAAATGAGGAAAGTATGTCGAAGGACTGCTGTTCCTACTCAAATAATTTTCCTTCTAAAATTCTTCAGAAAAATATTTGTTTTAAGAAAATGCTGGAAAATGAGTTGCTTGAAAATCAATCAGAATCAGTGTTTTCATAAATTTGAAAAACTCAATCAATGACTTCAGCTTGTTTAAAACGTTTTATGAAATGAGTCATTGATTGAGGGGGAGAATATTTTCAAATTTATATCATCTATCGGGCTTATCTAATTATCCTACGTGCTTAACTGAAAATGATATTTGCATATGTCAAAGGACTAGGAATTTAGGATATGATTGTTAGAATTAGATGACTATAGTTTGATAAACATGTTATTCTCATGCTTTACATGATCTGATTGATATGTTGGATTGACTTGTATTAGTCGATTGTTGTTTGGGTGATGTCGACCACCATATATCTGTATGTATGTTTACTAACGTATGCAGATATCATGGTTTATAAGAATGTTCCCGATCCAGATCCCACAAAAGAAGATGATTCGATGCCGAAAGGAAAGGGTAACTATTTCTTGGTTCGACAAAAGAAGAAACAGAGCTTAATTGGATCTCTCCATGGATAGTTGGCACGATATGTAACATATTGGATTTCACAAACACATCAAATCATATTAAAAAGGGGCGTATGAATTGAGTTTTAGAGAGAGAAAGTAAAGAGAGTTGGGAACTTGGTGAGACAAAGAAAAATGATATTGAAAGCTCCAACCCTCTACCTTGGGAGGTAGAGGGTATTTATAGTTTCTTACAAGACACGCCTCCTCCGGGCTATGGATCAGGCATACAGTGGGTAAAGACCCGTCCGTCCTCCACGGTGTTACTTAACTAACTACTTATTAACATAACTTGACTACGACTACGAGCTCTCTAGCGAATACATATATTTGAGGTGACCGTCTCTTTAACTAATGGATTTTCTAAATCCTAACAATCTCCCCCTAAGGGAGGTCACCTCAATTTACATTGAATACAAACAGATATTACATTTTGATCGTTATTGGATTCTTGATTAAGTTCTTTGCTCTGTAGCCCGTAGTCTTTGATTCTTCATGTTCCGCATGTTTTGTTAATTCAAGTGGAGGTCTTTAACTGATCCACGTGATAATGAGTTTTGAGCCAGTGTTGAGATCATCAGCCAACATAAATCTTTGACTCATCCTTTAATGTGTTGCCATCATGTGAAGTTGTGACTGTTGGACCGACATGTTCACATTTTGGATCATGATTTCTTCTCATCAGAGATTGCAGAAGCTTTTGTTGATTCTTGATATTTGCAGCAGTGTAGCAGAAGCATGGAGTGAAAATATCAGAGTTGTTGATGCACTTATCATGATTTCTTTAGATATGAATGTGATGTGTGAGCATGCGACTATGGATTGACTTCTCAATTCTGATCAGCTGCAAACGTTGGGTGTACCTGCATACAACAGTTAGCAATAAAGCGCACGAAAGTGTCTTTGATCACTTTCATTGAATTGAGGTACACGGCCCATGGTTCCTCGTTGATCAGTACAAGTACTGCCTGTGATCAGGTATGATTCCTAAGAATCTCCTTGACAGGGTTTCACAGCTGCTCTAGTCGTTCTCAAACCGGAACGTCTCAAAGAAGACAACACGGAGTGAGTGAACCAACAAATTAAAGTTTTCTGATTGAAGAAAATGATTTGAAAACAATCGTGTATTGCTTAATATAAAGTGTTTTGCAATACAACGAAGGTTTTAAGGAAAATCAATTATCAATCATAAATACCTTTTAATTTGAAATATTACTACATTTCAAAGGTATCCGTCAATCCAATTCCCGGACCAAGGTTGATTCAAAGTGTGAATCGCCCCATCTTTTTTGTCCAGTTGTCACATATTTGATCTATTAGATAGATCTTACATGCCACCTACCAAGAGCTTGTATGATGTTGGGTCTATAAGGTTTTCCATCTTCATTGTGACTATATGAACATATCACTCAGATGTTTTGGCAATACCACAAGGATAATGCGTAGGAATCTTAAGATATATTCTCACTTTCCACATTTTGTGAAACAGTGAGTCTTCATTAATTGTGTCCTAGTGAGATTTATCGATGATCTCGTGGCTCTAGACTCAATAGTGCACATTTGGTTCCTATGCCGGAGACTAGGAAGAGGGTCGCCTTCTTCAATATCAACAATCTCTAAGAGAAAGTCGATAGATTATGTAGGTTCCCTGTGAGAATGAAACAAGTCCTTTTACGAGGAACTTGAGTAGCTTGGGAAGTTGTAGTGCAGTGCGTCACTGGGTCCATGACGTCTTGTCTTCAATACCAGAGTTACCTTAGTAAACCCCAGTAGCATATGTATTGAACCCGGTTTCTGCCCTGAGGTTGAATTAATGGAGGGCTATTTCTTTTCACCCTTTTCTCATTCATTTCTTTTTCATTCTTCAACCCCTTCGGTGCTTACCGAGATTTCATAACTAGAACCTTGTTGGGTTAGTTCCAGTTCTAGCTCTATCTCAGTCCGCAATCTTCCCATTTCTCACTTTTCTCCATTTTCTATCATACCTAAGGACTTTTACACTATCTAGTGGATTGTCCCTGGGTAGATCCCTCCGGCTCTGGCGGGATCGTGGGAACGAATACCTAACCTAACCATCCTTATATCTCCATGAATAAAGTAAAATTGGTCGGTCTTTTCGTATTGTTCTTCCGCCTCGAAACCAATTGAAAATAATTTGAAAATCAATCAAGGTACTTGTGATATAGAATCAAAGCATTTTCTACCTTAATTGTTTTTGATATTTTAGAAATGCTCCCCCTCACCATGTGCTTCAATTATTAGAAATTGTTTTAGCACATGGAGGCAAGAGGACTTTGAAATCTTAGATTAAGAATTAAACATCCAATCTTTGATTAACATTTTCTAAAATGATCATCATCACTTCCTGATCAAATCCAGTATTTTAAATACTTTGGATAAAACAAATTTGGGAAGGATGAGGTATTCATAAGATTGCTCCCCCTCAATATGTGCATCGAGATTCGAAAGAGTTTTGCACATATTAGAAGGAACCTGCAGTTTGAGACAAATCAATCACGTTTCAATTCCTTTTGGTTTAAGATAAATGCCCCCCCTTAACATGTGCATGGAAATCGTTTGGCACATGTAGGGAGGAGAGCTTGTAATTATAATTCAAAACCACTTATCGAATTATCAGTTTATATCCAATTTAAATCACAAATTCTCCCCCGATCACAATTTTCAAATCCTTTGAGATTTGTGATCTCTATTTATTTAAATTAATTTTGAAAAACTTTTGAGGAGAATTGTGACTTGCTTTTGAAAAAACATTTTAACTGATAAGGATCAGATTCTGAAACTTTAAACTCCATTGTTCAAACATGCATAAACATCTTTTGAAAACATAACATTAGCCAAAGTCTGGATCCAATTGTACAAAACAAATTTCTTTTTTATTATCCAGAATTAGACCTTGCTCGTTTACGTGCCAATTGTTTGAAAAACAACTTTTTGATTTGATATGATTGAAATCATTCTCCCCCTCAATAAATGACATAAGTTGTTGATTGAGTGTTAGAGATTTTGACAAATGATAAGTCCATATGATATTCAAGAATATAGTCCGAGTTATTTTTAAATCAATTTTGTTTTCATTAGATGACAAATATTTTTCAGAAGAATATTTAGAAGGAAAAATATTTGTGAAGGAGACATTTGTCTTTTTGGCGACAAACATTTGTTTTTAGAATCAGAGCATGAGGTTTCAAAAATTAGATTAAGCATGGCTCTGTTCTTTCTTTTAAAACGGGTTACTGTCTGAAGTGACAATAAACCATCATTTTTCTCCATCTCAACTTTAAAAAAAAAAATAAAAATTATTACTTCAATTCGAACTTCATCTAAAGACCCGTGCCATTATTGATTGACAATTCAAAGTCCGTAGATGTTATCAAACCAGGAAAACATGACAAAAGAAACAATATTTTTGGAATTTTTCAAGATTTTCTAATTTTTATAGATTTTGAAAATTTTATATTTTTCTATTTTCTTTTTGTTGGTTTTATAATTTTGTATTTTGCCTTTTGATAAAGGGCAAATCGCATAAAAAGTTACTCATCTTATGTTCAATTTCAATTAAAGGTACTATTCTTTTTTTTCTTTCTCAATTTAAGGTACCCAACTTTTTTTTTGGGCCGATTTAGGTTTTTTTCTAACTTCCGTTAACTATTTCGTTAGTCAATTACATGTTTGGTCCTTCAGTTTGTATAGGCATTTCATGTTTGCTCTATTTTCGTCCGTTTTCATACGCTTGCATACATTTTCGTTTGTTTTTATACGTTTTCGTCCGTTTTTACACGTTTTCGTCCGTTTTTGCACGTTTTCGTCTGTTTTAGCACATTTTCGTCTGTTTTTGCACGTTTTCGTCTGTTTTTGCACGTTTCTGTCTGTTTTGGCACGTTTCTATTTGTTTTTACACGTTTTCGTCCGTTTTTACACGTTTCCGTCTGTTTTACACGTATTCGTCTGTTTTTGCACGTTTTCTTCTGATTTTACACGTTTTCGTTTGTTGTTGCACGTTTCAGTCCATTTTTGCACGTTTTCGTCCATTTTTATAAATTTTCGTCTGTTTTTACACGTTTTAGTCCTTTTTTGCACGTTTTCGTTTGTTTTTACACGTTTCCGTCTGATTTTGCACGTTTCTGTCTGATTTTGCACGTTTCTGTCAGGTTTTACACGTTTTTGTCTGTTTTTATATGTTTACGTCCATTTATGTAAAAACGAACAAAAACGGGCGAATAGTTTAAAACAGACGAAAACATGTAAAAACGGACGAAAACGTGCAAAAATGGACCGAAACGTGCAAAAACGGACGAAAACATGTAAACACGGAAGAAAACGAGTAAAAACGGACGAAAACGTGTAAAACAGACGGAAACGTGTAAAAACGTACGAAAACGTGTAAAAACATACATAAACGTGCAATAACGGACGAAAACGTGGAAAACGGACGAAAACGTGCAAAAACGAACGGAAACATGTAAACACGGAAGAAAACGAGCAAAAACGGACGAAAACATGTAAAACAGACGGAAACGTGTGAAAACGAACGAAAACGTTTAAAAACAGACAGAAACGTACAATAACGGACGTAAACGTGTAAAAACGGACGAAAACGTGGAAAACAGACGGAAACGTGTAAAAACGTACGAAAACGTGTAAAAACAGACAGAAACGTGCAATAACGGACGTAAACGTGTAAAAACAGACGAAAACGTGGAAAACGGACGAAAACGTGCAAAAACGGATGAAAACATGTAAACAAGGAAGAAAACGAGCAAAAATGGACGAAAACGTGTAAAACAGACGGAAACGTGTAAAAACGGACGAAAACGTGTAAAAACAGACAGAAACGTGCAATAACGGACGTAAACGTGTAAAAACGGACGAAAACGGACGAAAACGTGGAAAACGGACGAAAACGTGCAAAAACGGACGAAAACGTATGCAAGCGTATGAAAACGAACGAAAATAGACCGAACATGAAATGCCTATACAAACTCAAGGATCAAACATGTAATTTACTAACGAAATGGTTAACGAAAGTTAGAAAAAAACCTAAATCGGCCAAAAAAAAAAAGTCGAGTACCTTAAATTGAGAAAAAAAAGAATAGTACCTTTAATTGAAATTGGACATAAGATGGGTACCTTTTTATGCGATTTGCCCTTTGATAAAATATGTACAAAGAGGATAATTTAGTTTAAGAGAATGATGAAATAAGTACCGAGATAAGGATATCGTTCAGCACGTTGTAGAAGAAAGAAATTAACATCTCTTAAACTTTCTCCACCAAAGCATTCGAGGCTTCTAAGAAAATCGTCTGAACATGAGCCTTCTAAATGTGAATCTTTGGTAGCTTCCCCCCAAACCGACAATCTTCGAATTAAGACCATTTCCCCCAAAAGATGAAGTAAAGCAAATAGTCTAATTGTATGAAGCTCAAGAACCCGAAGAAGACGATAACAACGAAGTAACAAGTTAACACGGATCATTTCTGCGGTTATCATACCCGAAATAAACGATTGAGCCCGATCACATGAACCTATTGTGCATCCCCGAAGTTCACATTAATCTTCGAGATTGAGCAATAAGTTGTCTATTCAGGGGAACAACATATCAACATCTTCATTTTACTAAGTTCATTTCAGTTATTTTCAATATAACCATTCATCCCATAATGTACACAAGTACCCAAAATGAGATGAAACAACGACATCACGATAACTGGTTAAATCACTTGATCTTCTCTGCGGATGTCGACTCCAGAATAACTGATTAAGCTCGATCATGTGAACATGTTGTGCGTCCCTGATGTACACATATCTCTCCCCTGATGGTTGCGATCTCATCGGAATCACCATTACATTGTGTACATGAAGCACTAACCGGAAGCACTTTATCATAAATCATATAGAAGGTGTCGATAAGCAATATCATCTCACGTTCCAAGTATTCTTCTCATATTTCTTTCTACTGAAGGCTGAGATAACACATACCAAAAGTATCCAGAGACCACTTTCTCCCAAATGGTTGGAATAATACATCCTTCCCCCAAATAGTTTGGAATAATATATCCTTCCCCCAAATAGTTGGAATAATACATCATTCCCCCAAATAGTTGGAATAACACACCAAAGGCTACGAGTTACGGTTATGACATTTGTCTTTCCCGGGATTACTTCAATAGAGAAGAAGTATTAAGTTCATCACGTGTACTCGTTGTGTGTTTAGATGTATGTTTCCTTCCCCCTTGCTGGTTTTGTTACCTCAGAATCAGCAACACATTATATATATATACCAAGTATTCTTGAAATAGAGAAGAACAACAAATTAGCTCAAATGAATCCTGTGATAATCAACTGCTACAAAAACTCTCCCTGACTATCTTTACCAACCCATATGTGGACAAATTGAAGTGACCAGTGATGAAGCAAACCCGATATACCAAACTTGAAACTGAAGTAGAAATTTCTCGTATTTGTATCTTAAGCTTGCTCTGATGTTGGAAGAACATTGTCGATAATTTTTCTCCATTAAAATCTCTAAGTACTCAATACTCAACCAAAGTATGAGACATTAACACCTCTTGCAATTATCCACAACGACATTTGCGTGTGTCACTGAGTAAAACAATGTAACTCCTTAAAGTGATAGTTAACCAAGTCTTCAAACATCTATACCGACTGCTGGTAACTAGATAAACCAAGTCTTCAACCTAAATCTTAAGCAGGAGCAAGTTATCATTGAGAGTCATGCATCCAACCAACCCCGACTTCAAGATAAAATAAGAACACGCCATTGTGAAAGACAACTTCAATTTCAAATAAGTGATAACTGATTAACTTCGAAGTAATCACTTTGTGTCAAATGCCCACCACATGAATAAACATACAATCAGATGTACATCGATCCATTGAATGAACCGGAGCAAATGATTCCTCAGCATTAATTCCTTCTTCCTTTATCAGGAAGATTCACCAATACTTTCTTCAAGCGGATGAGGTAGTCATTTTCCTTGATGTTCATTTGGTTGATTTACAGAGCACACTTAGGGAAGAACAATAATCCGTGAAGATTTGGCAAAGGAATACCAAAGAGCGGATCATTATTCATGAGTGCAACAACAATGATAGTCATTATCAACGCCTTGAGGAATAACTGGAGATTATAATTCTTGATTAGTCTGAGTTGTACTTCTTAGTTTATGCATCTTGATCAATGGAGATTGAAGAAGGTGAACTAGTTGATTTAGCAGGAACCGGAGCAGGAGCTTCAGAAACTGGATGATCAACATTCGTTGGAGGTTGGAAGTACTCATCAAACATATCTTGAAACAATGGTTCCCAAACAATAAATCCCAGTTATCCTTAGTAAGTGAAACATTAGGCATTGGAGAGTCGTATGACCATAATTTAAGCATCCATCAACATGTAGTATATTCACTCTTCTCCCCCTCAAAAATTGCATTTGAAGTTGCCATTTTTGATTTAAACAAGTGAATAAGAATACGATCAACGATAAGCAGATTCCTCAATGACTGACATTAAGTTTCTTCACTCTTCTCCCCCTAAAAAATTGCAAATGAAGTTTGCCATTTTTGATTGAGCATGTGAATAAGAATATACACCAATGAACGTATATCCACTTGAGGATTGAATGAGCATGGAAAAAACATGACGCTTGTTGATGGAGAGTGTCGATGAGAATGGTCGTAACCATGAAGATTTCTCTTCTTTGGAAGATAAAGCGCACTGAAGCGTACACCTTTCTTTTCTTTGTGGAATGGGGCCTGAAGTGTTATCTGCAGACGCCATTATGATGAAGTACGAGGCCTGAACTGATGTGAACAGACGTCATAAGAAGATTTCCCCTTATCTGTTTAGAGCAGCCTTAATCCAAGTACCAACAGATGATTTGTATGACCTGCATTGGAACACAGAAAAAGGTGGAAATTTGAAAACATTGGATCCCCATGTGAAAATGGGTTCCTTTTGGTTAGCGCAAACAATCTTTGAATCAGCAGAAACCCTAGATGCTATGGCATTATCACTAGGAGCTAAACTAGTAGAATCATCAGACTTAGTTAAAGGGCATCGTGTGCCTAATGGGATTATTCGACCAGTTGGCTTCCAAACCTTAACAGGCACTACTATAGGCATAGTGGATCTAGTTAAGGAACAAGGTTTGCCATGCGTGAATATTTGACCTGTGGGCTTCCACTGAAATCCTATATTGGTAAAAACCTTCCTAGTAGGTTTCCAGGATTGCTTAATCTGTTTCGCTTTCCAAAATTTCTTAACTGGGTTTTGATTCTTAGACCTCAGAAATGACACACCACATTTATCATGATTACCATAAAATAGATATTCTTTACATGTATTGCAGACAACATAAGACATCGAATTAATTTCAGTAAGCTTAGAGCTAATACTAGAACCAACACGATTCTTTTTGTTCAAGTCAAACTTATTGTCCCTATGGTGTTCTTTCACTTCCTTTTCATGATCACTTTTAGTTTACGAAATCCTTCCCTTCTTTACATTGCGTCTAGTTTTTGACCCGCTAACTTTAGTGTCAATCTTAACATCTATAGAAGTGATGACGGGAGCCTTAGTTTGTTTTACTGCCATATGATTTTCTGGTCTAGAAGTGCTGGGATCTGAGGCTTTCAGAGGCACATCAAAGGTCACATGCTTGACTTTAGGCATAGAACAAGGCATAAATTCTCTATCTTTCCTAGTACTAGATTAAGGACATGTTGCAATCACACATTCTAAGAGTTCCTGAGATCGTTTGGCATATAAGCATGCATGCCCAACAGCATTATCAAGTGGTTTCTCTATCTTATCATCTTCAACAATCTCACGGAGGCACTCTAGACTATCCTTGAGGTACGAAAGATATGTTTGGTATGCAAATTCATTGTTTCTAAGATGAAGGGGGATATATTTCACAGTTACGACATATTTAGTACAAGGAGGCACCTTTGGTGCAACATTTTCACCACTAGTGATTGGCATTTTCCATTTTACCAAACGTTTCAGATTCTCAATTTCCTTAAGCAAAGAATTTACCTTTTAAATATTATTATGATTAAACTTGAGTGAATCACATAACTATTTTTTCTGAGCATTAACTTTTGAAATTTCAGCTTGAAAACATTCATTTTCATTTTGCAGTTTATCAATTATGTTTTGAAGTTGGAAATTCTGAGAATCTAAAGGCGGAGGCATACGGGAGCCAGTCACTTCATTCTTTTCATCCTTCAATTGGGAAATTTGGGCTATCAACCTTTTGATCGTGTTACAATGAGCTCGGATTTGTTCATCACGTTTGTTGATTTCAAAAACTGCATCAAACTCAAGAGCATCCGAAGATGTTTTGGCATTTGAGGTTTTAACATTTTCTTTCAGATGTTGATATTTTAATTGTTGTTGATCCCAGTTGAGCAAACAATCTAATATAGAAATTGACTTAAGAAAATAACTTATTAAGTATTACGCGAAATTTAACACTTAATCTTAAGAAGAAGAACAGTAAACATTCAACACCTCAATATTATTATTAATACGAATACTCTAACAAGTATTAGGGTTTTACAACCTTGAAGTGTATCGACCTTAGATATAAAACATACGTATATCTAATCTAACCTAGGACCTCCTTTTATAGGCTAAGGAGTCCTTTACATTATACAATACGTAACCTACAAGATAAATATCCTTTCCATATTTACCTAATACAAAATACTAAACCGACAATGAAAAACTAGCAGTGATTACAATAATCTATCAGTGGTTACACAATACTACTAGCCGCGGTTAGTCATCATCCGTGGTTACATTCTTCTGTCCGTGGTTATATCAACTCTGTCCGTGGTTCCAGTACTTAGAATAATTCTTGATCCAAGGAACCAAAAACCCAAAAATCCTCCCCTAAACTTGATACATTCCAACAGAATTCTCAAGCTTCCTTTAAGCTCAAAACATCTGGATTGGAGGATGTAACCAAACACTTACCAGATTTAAGAATATTATCATACTTCAGCAATAAATTGTAAGCTTGACCATCATAGGGTAACAACATCTTGATAATACCATGCTTCAACATCTGAGCAATAACTGCTGGATACTTATTCAGTTGAGGATAATCACCTTCTACTAGCATATGAATAAATTCTCTAGAAACAGTTAAAACATGAACTCCACAAGTTTGATATACAAACCATCTTGTAACTTGACCATTGTAGAGTCCTTTCCATTCAGGTTCATCATGAGTAGGCTCAAATAAAATCTTCAAATGATGATAAACCAGTCTCTCATGATAATCATTTGGTACTTCACCAAACTTATTCTTGTAAAGTATCCAAAGATTCATCAAATCATCTCTATCAAACTACCGAAGCATCTGTGAAAATTTATTATACTCATAAACTTCATTGTTGAGTCTTTGAATTTTCCAAACTCATTCACTTCCAACTTTAAGCTTAAACTCATAAGAAATAATTTGATTAACATCTTCAACTACTTTCAGTCTTTTAGAATCAGATGTCTCCTGAACCTCGGATTTTCTCTTTCGTTTACTTTGAATCCACTCTTCATCCTTTTTAATCCACTCTTCTTCCTTTTTAGAATTCATTGGACATAAATCATCATTATTAATCCTCATACATCTCTCATAAAGCTCATAAATTCTTTCAAATGAACACCTATTAAGATTATCAGGAACATGTATGCCTGAATTCTTAATAATCTTCATCAAGACATTCCTCATCTGTGCAATTGAAGGAGGTTTCTTTCTTATAACTTTCTTCCTTTCTTTACCAACCTTCCTTGCCCATTCACCCAAAAGTCTAGCTTTTTCCTCATCATCCAACAAAGCCCATTCTTGTGCAGTATACTCATCACTTATTAATTCAGAAGCTTGAAGATAGTTTTGTGATTCATACCATGTAGCTAACCATCTCTGACTAGCTTCCTCTTCATCTTGCTTCCTTTTATCTAAAGCTGCTTGTTCATCAGCTATAATACTTTTTGCATACTCTGCATCATAAGCTTCTTGTTATACTTTAGATTTAAACATTAGCTCTGGTACTTTAACCCCTTTACCTTTTCCAATATCAGATTGAACCACTTTCTTCTTCAAAGGTTCACCAATAACTAAACTTTTTTCTTTGGGTTTAGTTGCAGTAGATTGAACAGATAAAACAGGTGCAATGATGGATGTAGAAATAGATGAGGTTTTGCTTAGATTTATCAATGTACTTGCATCTTCTTTCTCAACTTCTTTAGATTTAGGTGGTGATACAAAGAGAGTTGTGACAATAGTGGAAGTGGTTATGATAGCAGTGGGTATGATAGTAGTGGGTATAATAGTAGTGGGTATAATTGCCATGTCTGAAACTGCAGCAGTGGTTACAAGAGTACTAACCGTGGTTTCAGACATACCATCAGTGTTTGTGTCCTACACTACATCTTCTACAACATTCTTCACATTTTCTAGAACTGCCTCATTCCCATCTTTATCAGATACAAAAAATTCTTGATCTCCAGTATCTTCTTCCATAGATCCATCAGCAGCCTCCCCTGAATTCATGCCTTCACTCCTCCCCTGTTTGGATACATCCTCCATATTCAGAGCTGGAGAGGAGTCCACCTTCTTTTTCTTTCTTCTCATAGCTTTCAAAACAGCAACCCCAGGTCGTCTTACTTTTTCCAAAACCAACACTCTGTGCTTCAATCTCCTAATATCCTTACCCTGAAACACAGCCAACTCCTGTAGACCTGAAATTGTAGCCTCCATTTTAGCACATTTATCCGTCAATTCATTAAAACGTTCAAGAATATCCTCCCCACTTCGACCTGTGTTAACTGGTCCGAGAGGTGGTTCATTGGAAAAGTCATCATGTACCAGCTTAGGATCCGTCAATTCATGTTCATGTTCCAAACTATCCTCATCACTTCGAGCTGTGTTAACTGCTCCGAGAGGTGAATCCTTGGATATAGTAAATATAGCATCAGAGCTTGCCTGATCATCTATGCACCCTATAGTAGCCAGTTGGCTAGGGATTCCTCCACTTGTTTTAAGTTCCAAAGAACTTTCCACATTAGGAGTTGCCAAAGGTTGGGTCTTATTAATGTTACCACTATCCTGACCAGCATTTAAGCATGAATCAGTAGCGGAAGCCCTTCCAATCATGTCACCTCCACTCCATGTGACAGCCTCATGAACAACACCACTAACACCAGCCTGAGGTAGCTTAGTGCCCTTCTGTCTCCTAGTCCATACAATAGGTGTAACAGTGGTTTGGGTTTGACTAACAGTGGTTTGAGGTGTACTAGCAGTGGGTTCAGATGTACTAGTAGTGGGTTCAGTAACTATAGGTTGGGATTCAAGACCTTCATCAAACTCAGGATCAGTAGGAAAAATAAGCATATGGGGAAACAAAGGAACATCTCTTATCTGCACATTTGGCTTCTGATTCCTCATATGTGCAAAAACCTTAGGAAGCATATGATGTACTTCATACTCTCTAGAATGCTCAACAGGTTCATCAATTTGGCTTTACACAATAAGTTGAACAAACCTAGGATACAAATAGTATTTACCCTTCTTTCTAATGTTTTGTACTAACCCCTCATAAATCATCCTAGACCAATTGAACTTTCTTTCATCAGACAAACAAATAACAGAAGTAGCAATTTTGGAAGGAAAGTCATTAAACCCAGTGGTCTTATTACTCATACACATCAACAAGGTATGAATAAGAAACTTCCAGTGTGGTGAAAACAAACTCTTAAAAAATTGTACCTTATCACCCCTGTGTGTATATCCTAACATCTCTAAACCAGCTACAATCTGAACATCTGAAAGATTATCAATTCCATCAGCATCATCAAGCTTTAAAACTCTCCTTATGATCTCCTCATCAACTGAAATAGCATTCTCATCCACAACAGTGCTAAAAACTTCAACTCCTTCAAAATCTTCAAGCTTAGCATTCCTCCAGAACTGATGTATGTAGGCTTTAAAGATGATTGGTGTGACAGTTAAGGCATAGTGTGTCACAATTCCCAATTTCCGGTCATTTTTCAAATTTATATTTTCATTAACGTATATATTTCTTATTAAATAAACGCTATCGCGTAATCATTTATTTGAACAATTGATCCGACACTTCCCAAAACTTATCCTGATATATTTTTATACTCAATTTAAGACCATAAAAATATTATTATTAGTTTACCCAGTGTTTTAAATTTATTTTGTATATAAATTGTTATATTTATATAATTACGACGGTTTTCATAAAAACTACACGATAATTATTATTTCACTCAAATTTTGCAAGAAATGTATTTTTATAATTTTTATGACCTCAATATATTTTATCTTGACCCGTTAAAATTTACTTTTAGCTAACGCTACCCTAAATGTTCAAAAGTGTATACAAGTTACTACTTATCTTTACTTAACTTAATATTTACTTACACTTATACATTTAAATACCTAATATAAAAAAAATGTAATATCTAAAGACAAATACCCCCTTGTCGACACAAGGGGGGGTGAGTCATTTGAATTTGCTAAATATCTACTCTTGTATATTCATATTATAATACATATCACACATACAACTCAATATTGCAAAGTGTAAGATCAAAATAACCTCTCTTCCTCTCTTCTCTCTAAAACCGGCCATACCAAGGATCAAGGAGGAGTTGTTCAAAAATTTTCTAGACAAGTTATTTACACTCTAGACACACTCTTGATTAAGGTTGTGAAATAAAAACCTTGGGTGTTTAGGATTAATCCTTTGTTCATAAAAACCTCATCAAGTAACTAGTAAGCATTTCATATTCATCATCATCTTTCATATTCATGTTGTGTTCATTTTATCATGTTTGAGTAAAGCATGCTATTTATATGGATGTTTATACCACTTAAATTGTTTTTAAGCACTATAAGTTTATATAAGTTATCCTATAATTATTCCTTGAAATATATCACTTTTGGTGATGTCTAGGAACCCATGACACCCTAAGAAGGTGTATGGTAAGATTAGAATAGCTTCGGAGTTGTTTTGAATTGGTTAGAGTAGGTTTTGCGCTAGAAAAACTCATTTCGACAACTTTAGTAAAGGGTCTGATCTTATTTTCGAATTCTGGAATTTTCGACAGTTGATAAAAATATTTGGGCTAGATATTTGGAAAATATACTTTAAAACGAAAACGTGGCCGCTTGAATGGGTTAAAACGGAGTTATAACGAAGAAGTTATGCTATTTTTAAGTTTAACGACAAAAACTATTTGTTTCAGAAAATTCAGCATGTATTCTCGACTTTTTACGAGTCAAAAATGAATCTTAAGCGTTATTAAATGTGTCGACTTATCAAAAATATATTAGTATATATTATCACGATTCCGAGGATATATGAAACGTAGAAAACGGACTTATAACGACTAAGTTATTCACATTTTAAACAAGTTGCCGTAACTAATTTATATAAGTATAACTAATATATTTTCTAATAGACAAACATATCGGCCGCGAATAACCATGTTGAGGGTTGTTTTTAACATTGATAGCGTACTATTCAGAAAAAGATGTCTTCTAGTAAAAGTAAGTTCGCCTAGCCTATTTTTCAAAATGTCCAACCGTTTGTCAAACGGAGTTGTAACGAGTAAGATACGGTCATTTAAACTTTGCTGAAAACTATCCTTAAACAATATTTTGGATACAAGTACCCTACTTTGCCTATGATTTTCTCCATGATCGAGACCTCTAGGATAAAAACTTAAATGCTAAAACTTTAATATAATGATACAAGCTTTCCAAAACCGTTGAGTTTGTTTCCTAACACTCAATGTGCACCATTTTACGACTAGCTTTTCAAGGCCGTTTAGTCACTTTCATGAAATTGTCAAATGATATTATTTTACGACGAAAAGTTATAATTTCATAATAAATCATTAAATGATTATCGTATGATATCATTTCAACATAAATACTTGTAAAGTATTTTATAATATGACGAGATGTCATAAACATATATTTCGATGATAAACATTATTTTCAAATGTACAAGTGGTATGGATATCATCTGAGTTTGCATGCACGACATTGTTTCATGACTTATATTAGATCATATCATTCATCATAGGTCGCGGTTAGAGAGTTGCATCTCATTTCTGTGCATCCACTGTGTCATCGTAACTATTGCACAGGTGAGTTCATACCCCGCTTTTACTCGTTAAAATTCTTACAAACTCTTTGGGGGAGATACATGCTTAAATACTTGTTTTTACTCTTGCGAATACTCAAACCATTTATATAATTGTGTTACACTATACTTCTTATACTCTTTGGACATTATGTGTGGTTTAATGCGATATGTGCCTTAATATGCTAAACTTGTTTTCAATTATGCCTCAATATACATGCATTAGCAACTGGTTAACTCCTGCGGGAGCCGGCGGAGAGGTATTGATGATCCTATCGGGCTGACGCCCCCACCCTGGTGTCCCTGATGACTTGACCTGGGGTGAATATAATCCGTTATTCAATGAGACACAACAAACAATGTAGACTTGTCAAGAGGTTCAGTTGGCTGTGATTCTTTGCATTAAGTACTAGTATATATCGTATGCACATATGTCCTACTTACAAACAAGATTGACAATTCTATGTCTTGGCAGTGGGTTGTAAACACACAAGTTGCAAGTTTTGTGTGGGCGGGACTTGGAACTGGGTGGATTTACGATGCCTTTGCTGTGGAAACATTCTTTAAAGACGTTTTCAAATCATTTTCAACAAACTTATGAACTCACCAACCTCTGTGTTGACACTTTTTAGCATGTTTGTCTCAGGTCGTAAGGTGATAGCATTTCATGGAGCTTTTGGGTCACATGGCATACATTGGAGTCTTGTGTTTTTATCAATTGCTATTCGACATGTTTTGTAACCCTTTATGTATTATCAAACTTTGGAATCTCATGTTTTGTAAACTTTAACTTTATTTAATCGAATGGTAAACTTTTCCAAACGTCTTATTTTAGAGGTCGTTTTCTGTATCCATGCTTGGTGCTATGACGTCATACCCCAAAGACACTATCGTTCCGCTGCGATATTTTGGAGGTGTGACAGATTGGTATCAGAGACTTGGTTATAGAGAACTAGGTTGCATTTTAATTCCTAGACTATAACCGCTTTCGCGACGATCCTTTCTTTTCCTATCGCCTTACACACTTTTCGTGCGCATATGTTTTCTGAAAATTTTCGTCTAGACCCGCCTCATTGGACAATATGGTTTTCTTTGTACTAATAGGGGAGTCCCAAAATCTAGTCGAGTTATAAAAAATATGGAGCTCAGTAATAAACACTTATATAACTTGATCTCGTGACAGTTCTTGTTTGATGAGACACGAGATCGAGCTAAATAAGTGTTACTATATAACTGTATAGATTTGATGATTTTGCCTGAGGATGGGAGTCTTCTTGAGGATACTTTGGGAACTATTAGCGACCAAACTTCATCATGACTTTAGCACCTAAAAGAATTTCCTATACACCAAGTGCGACTCTCCATAGATACCTACCCTAAATTTCTCCTCCACCGTTTAGAATCTGATGATAGAATGGCTACCTATTTCAGTAACATCAGTTGCCGAGACATGTATGCTTGGTTGTATGTACACGTGTGACATGAGGCAATTATAATTATGGTGGCCAACATAATTATAAATGCGTCACAACCCACGTGGACATATGCGACCACGCATACGTAGATCGGTGTGGGCACACCTTAGGAACCAATTTGTGGCGTGGTATTATGTTTGAGGACGTTAAGTATAGACATTGGGAATTCAACGGTTCTTTCTTTGTAGAGATCATGGCACCAAAGAGGGTAACACGCAGCACTGGCCGAGGTGGTGCGGCGGAAAGTGGTTGAAGGACAGGTGAGCGTGGAGGTAGAGAAGGCGGTCGCGACATGGGTAACAATGACAACAACGCTGGCGGAAACCCTGATTTTGCCGCCATCGTCGCTCAACAACTTCAAATCTTGCTTCCCACTATTGTCACACAAGTTGGAAACCATATGAATAACTCGAGAAACCACAGGAACGGGAATGGCGACACCAACAATGTAGTTGGCAGTGGCAACAATAACAACACCAACAACAACAACAACAACAACAGAACTGGATGCACGTATAAGGAATTTTCAGCATGCAAACCTGTGGAGTTTGATGGTATAGGAGGTGCTTTGGCATATACTCGATGGGTAGAGAAGACAGAGTCAGTGATCGACATCAGCAATTGTGCCACACATCAGAGGCTGAAGTATGCTGCTTGCTTGCTATCAGGGAAGGCATTGACATGGAGGAACACACAGCTACAGGCTAGGGGCAAAGAAGCAGCTATAGGTATGACATGGGACGAATTTAAGGCGTTATTGAAAGAGGAGTACTGCCCGAACAATGAAATGCAGAAACTGGAAGATGAACTTTATCACCACTCCATGATAGGGGCTGGTCACGCAGCCTACACAGACCGATTTCATGAGTTAGCCAGACTAGTTCCTCATCTAGTTACCCCTGAGTCCAAGAGAATCGCGAGGTACATATATGGTCTTGTCCCCGAAATCCGTGGAACTGTGAAAACGACTGAGCCGTCTACAATACAAAGTGCAATACTGAGGGCAGGAACCCTGACAGACGAGATGGTTAGAAATGGTACTTTGAAGAGCAGTGACAAGAGGAAGGAAGCGAGTGGGTCGAATAGGCAGATGGACGTGGTAGCAGACAACAAAAGGGCAAGAGTTTTTGTGGCAACTGGTACTGAACAAAGAGAGTATGCGGGTACACATCCCAAATGTGCCAAATGTGCTTATCATCATCCGAAGACCAAGCCTTGCCGCTTGTGTACAAATTGCAATCGATACGGCCATTTTAAGGAGCAGTGTAAAACACAGGCAACACCGGCTAACGTGGGCAACATGAGGAATAACCAAAGGACTTCCTTCGAGTGCAACAACCCAAATCACTACCGGAATAATTGTCCTCAGTTGAATAAGCCACCGATGCAAGCTCATCTAGCTATGGCAATTGAAGGAAATAACCCAAACCCGGTACTCAATCTCAGTCCACCCCGAGCTCGAGCATTCTATTTAGGAACTGAGGCAGACCGCAATGCGTAACTCGTACTTTTCCCTAGATCATTAAGTAATCCACCGTATTATTCAGATTCAGTGAGTCTCATTAGATAAGAAACCTAGACATGTAAGTTTTGACATAAGCGCTTTGACCATGCACCCCGATTTCGCGAAACCTAAGGATAGAACTTTAAGTATCATCGATTGAATCGCGAGGACGCGATTCCTCTAACAGGGGAAGAATGTCACAATTCTCAATTTCCGGTCATTTTTCAAATTTATATTTTCATTAACGTATATATTTCTTATTAAATAAACGCTATCGCGTAATCATTTATTTGAACAATTGATCCGACACTTCCCAAAACTTATCCTGATATATTTTTATACTCAATTTAAGACCATAAAAATATTATTATTAGTTTACCCAGTGTTTTAAATTTATTTTGTATATAAATTGTTATATTTATATAATTACGACGGTTTTCGTAAAAACTACACGATAATTATTATTTCACTCAAATTTTGCAAGAAATGTATTTTTATAATTTTTATGACCTCAATATATATAATCTTGACCGGTTAAAATTTACTTTTAGCTAACGCTACCCTAAATGTTCAAAAGTGTATACAAGTTACTACTTATCTTTACTTAACTTAATATTTACTTACACTTATACATTTAAATACCTAATATAAAAAAAATGTAATATCTAAAGACAAATACCCCCTTGTCGACACAAGGGGGGTGAGTCATTTGAATTTGCTAAATATCTACTCTTGTATATTCATATTATAATACATATCACACATACAACTCAATATTGCAAAGTGTAAGATAAAAATAACCTCTCTTCCTCTCTTCTCTCTATAACCGGCCATACCAAGGATCAAGGAGGAGTTCTTCAAAAATTTTCTAGACAAGTTATTTACACTCTAGACACACTCTTGATTAAGGTTGTGAAATAAAAACCTTGGGTGTTTAGGATTAATCCTTTGTTCATAAAAACCTCATCAAGTAACTAGTAAGCATTTCATATTCATCATCATCTTTCATATTCATCATCATCTTTCATATTCATGTTGTGTTCATTTTATTATGTTTGAGTAAAGCATGCTATTTTTGGTGATGTCTAGGAACCCATGACACCCTAAGAAGGTGCTATTTTTGCTATTTTTGGTTAGAGTAGGTTTTGCGCGAGAAAAACTCATTTCGACAACTTTAGTAAAGGGTCTGATCTTATTTTCGAATTCTGGAATTTTCGACAGTTGATAAAAATATTTGGGCTAGATATTTGGAAAATATACTTTAAAACGAAAACGTGGCCGCTTGAATGGGTTAAAACGGAGTTATAACGAAGAAGTTATGCTATTTTTAAGTTTAACGACGAAAACTATTTGTTTCAGAAAATTCAGCATGTATTCTCGACTTTTTACGAGTCAAAAATGAATCTTAAGCGTTATTAAATGTGTCGACTTATCAAAAATATATTAGTATATATTATCACGATCCCGAGGATATATGAAACGTAGAAAACGGACTTATAACGACTAAGTTATTCACATTTTAAACAAGTTGCCGTAACTAATTTATATAAGTATAACTAATATATTTTCTAATAGACAAACATATCGGCCGCGAATAACCATGTTGAGGGTTGTTTTTAACATTGATAGATTACTATTCAGAAAAAGATGTCTTCTAGTAAAAGTAAGTTCGCCTAGCCTATTTTTCAAAATGTCCAACCGTTTGTCAAACGGAGTTGTAACGAGTAAGATACGGTCACTTAAACTTTGCCGAAAACTATCCTTAAACAATATTTTGGATACAAGTACCCTACTTTGCCTATGATTTTCTCCATGATCGAAACCTCTAGGATAAAAACTTAAATGCTAAAACTTTAATATAATGATACAAGCTTTCCAAAACCGTTGAGTTTGTTTCCTAACACTCAATGTGCACCATTTTACGACTAGCTTTTCAAGGCCGTTTAGTCACTTTCATGAAATTGTCAAATGATATTATTTTACGACGAAAAGTTATAATTTCATAATAAATCATTAAATGATTATCGTATGATATCATTTCAACATAAATACTTGTAAAGTATTTTATAATATGACGAGATGTCATAAACATATATTTCGATGATAAACAATATTTTCAAATGTACAAGTGGTATAGATATCATATGAGTTTGCATGCACGACATTGTTTCATGACTTATATTAGATCATATCATTCATCATAGGTCGCGGTTAGAGAGTTGCATCTCATTTCTGTGCATCCACTGTGTCATCGTAACTATTGCACAGGTGAGTTCATACCCCGCTTTTACTCGTTAAAATTCTTACAAACTCTTTGGGGGAGATACATGCTTAAATACTTGTTTTTACTCTTGCGAATACTCAAACCATTTATATAATTGTGTTACACTATACTTCTTATACTCTTTGGACATTATGTGTGGTTTAATGCGATATGTGCCTTAATATGCTAAACTTGTTTTCAATTATGCCTCAATATACATGCATTAGCAACTGGTTAACTCCTGCGGGAGCCGGCGGAGAGGTATTGATGATCCTATCGGGCTGACGCCCCCACCCTGGTGTCCCTGATGACTTGACCTGGGGTGAATATAATCCGTTA
Organism: Chrysanthemum seticuspe; assembly: GCA_019973895.1. Taxonomy (NCBI): domain Eukaryota; kingdom Viridiplantae; phylum Streptophyta; class Magnoliopsida; order Asterales; family Asteraceae; genus Chrysanthemum; species Chrysanthemum seticuspe. Next base: position 212,463,905 of record BPTQ01000009.1, on the reverse strand, counting down.
TTCAATGAGACACAACAAACAATGTAGACTTGTCAAGAGGTTCAGTTGGCTGTGATTCTTTGCATTAAGTACTAGTATATATCGTATGCACATATGTCCTACTTACAAACAAGATTGACAATTCTATGTCTTGGCAGTGGGTTGTAAACACACAAGTTGCAAGTTTTGTGTGGGCGGGACTTGGAACTGGGTGGATTTACGATGCCTTTGCTGTGGAAACATTCTTTAAAGACTTTTTCAAATCATTTTCAACAAACTTATGAACTCACCAACCTCTGTGTTGACACTTTTTAGCATGTTTGTCTCAGGTCGTAAGGTGATAGCATTTCATGGAGCTTTTGGGTCACATGGCATACATTGGAGTCTTGTGTTTTTATCAATTACTATTCGACATGTTTTGTAACCCTTTATGTATTATCAAACTTTGGAATCTCATGTTTTGTAAACTTTAACTTTATTTAATCGAATGGTAAACTTTTCCAAACGTCTCATTTTAGAGGTCGTTTTTTGTATCCATGCTTTGTGCTATGACGTCATACCCCAAAGACACTATCGTTCCGCTCCGATATTTTGGGGGTGTGACATAGTGAATAGGACTATGAACAAGGAAATCAATCATGTGATGAAAACCTTCAGATCGATCGTTTTTTGTGAGAATAGCAACAAGGTTATGTGTGTTTGAATACTTTTCCCCCATTGTGATTATTGATGGGTATGATGTGGGTTTTGTGAATTATGCAAAGTAAAGTGATTAGGGTTTATGTTAAGCACCAACTGGTAGTAGTTTGAAGATCAAATAAAAGATCCATCCGTGATTTGGGGAGATAATATACTTTTGCCAAAGTTACCAAACAGCCCCTGTAGTATCCAAAGCAAAGCAACATGCTATCCAAGGTTTCAGAACAACTATCCGAGGTTTCAGACACACCATCAGTGGATACATTGCAGCACTTCAACCAAATGACCCAAAGAGACAGCAAGCAAATCTGTGTCAAAATAAGAGATCTCACAAACATATGAAGGATTACACAAGATTTTTTTTTTTTTTTTTTTTTTTTTTTTTTTTTTTTAACAAACATTAGCAGCTAACACACCAGTTCCAATGTACACTTATCCTTCATACCTGCAAGACAAAAACACAAACCAAACGCATAGAGGAAAGTCATTGTTATTAGTGGTTAGAAAAAGCCAGCAGTGGTTCCAGATGACCTATCCGTGGTTAGCAAAGATAAGTCAATATGGTCAACTGCCAGGATTAAAATTAGTTCAAAGCCCAAGTAACTCATTAACTCCTCAACCACATCTAACCTTCCCCTCATTTACTCACATAAGCCATGTCTGTGCTTATAAAAAGAACCCAAATCACATCTCACACATATCAATCAAAACCAAAACCCTAATTTCTCCAAAATCGATAATCAACCACAATCACCACGTGGAACCCTAGTTGGAATAAACCAGAAGTCATTGATCTAACATCCTCCTCATCCTCATCATCATCATCATCATCATCATCAAGTGAAGAGTCTGATCCATGGCGTCTGTACATACCTCCACAAGAACCACGACCAAGAAAATCCCCATTTCTTCCATCATCTGAAGATGATAGTGTATTGAATCCAAGTGAGGCTTCTGAGGACTCTGATGACTCCTCTAAGAAGAGAACTTCAAACCCCCAACCTTCATCATCCTAACCCCAACAGAGAGGTGATTCTTGGTCTTCCTGCACTAAGTTGTGGTGCTTCTTCACATATCGTAAGGGGGAAGGGAAAAAGGAAAGTGGAGTGATGCTTTTTGGTGAAACCAGTAGATGAAAATATGATATGACTATGTCCTTTGTGCTTCATCTACTGTATTCAACTTCATCATCTTTGGTTTCCTTAATCCATCCTTTCCATTTTGATCCTTAGCACATCATGCATATCCAACAGCTGTAATAAATGTGATGGGCTAGGATAGTAGTAGGAAATCATGTATAGAACTAGTTTTTTGATTTGCACTTGAAGTTTCATTGTAAGCTGTAAACTGTTTCTTGAATGAATGAACAATTTAACTTCAGTACTTCTTTTGCTTCTATAATGAACTTTCTTTTATCTACATAATGGTTAGTGGAAAAACAGAGCAACAAACAGTGGTTTGAACACAACTAGCAGTGGTTAGAAACAAAAATAGCAATACTAAGATTACATAATAACATTCCAATACTAAAAACAAGGTACTGAAACCTCCCCACATCAAAAGCTTTGGTGAGAAGATCAGCAACATTGAAATCAGTATGGATTTTTACCATTTGAATCAGCCTTTTCTCATTACAATCTCTAATGAAATGATGCCTTATCTCAATATGTTTAGTTCTAGAATGTAAAACAGGATTTTTAATAATGCAAATTGTACTGTTATTATCAATGTAAATCTTAGTATGCATAAAATTGTACCCAAAATCCAGCAATTGATTCTGAATCCAAAGAACTTGACCACAGCAACTAGTAGCAGCCACATATTCAGCTTCAGTTGTAGAATTAGCCACAATAGTTTGCTTTTTACACTGCCAAGAAATTAGTCTGCTTCCCAAAAAATGACATCCTCCAGTAGTAGACTTCCTATCCTAACTAGCACCAGCATAGTCACTATCTGTGTAGGCCACCAAATCAAAAGGGGAATCCTTAGAGTACCAAAGGCCCAATTTAGGATAACCTTTAAGATATCTAAAGATCCTCTTAACAGCATTCATGTGTGAGGTATTAGGTGTGACTTGAAATCTTGCACACACACATACTAAAAACATAATATCTGGCCTAGATTCTGTGAGATACATCAAAGATCCAATCATGGATCTGTACAACTTCAAATCAACTTTGGGACTTCCATCATCTGGTAGCAGAGGTTTCTGAGTCTCCATAGGAGTACTTGCACTCTTTACATCTTGAAACCCAAACTTCTTCAAAACATCTGCCATATACTTGTCTTGACTAATGAAAATACCATCAGTCCTTTGTTGAACCTGTATCCCCAAAAAGAAAGTGAGTTCTCCCATAGAACTCATCTGAAACTTATCATGCATAAGTTTCTCAAAATCCCTGCATTGCTCCTTGTTTGTTGAGCCAAAGATGATGTCATATACATAAACCTGAACCAACAATGTTATTCTCAGACTCATAAACTTTCAAGTTGTTGTAGAGATTGTCCAGAGTCATTTTATCAAAGTCCACCTTATTTCTCCACAAAATCGTATGAACAGCCCATCCAGGAGATAAACTTCTAATAAACTTCAAATTTATGTCTTCTTGAATAGGATTATAGTCCACTGACTTCAATTGGCTAATCAGTTTTTGAAGCCTGTTGTAAGTGCAATCAAGTTTTTCTCCACTAAGAGCAATGAAGTTTTCAAGCTGATGCTTGAGCATATTCTTTCTTGATTTCTTTGTAGCTTCATTACCAGCAAACCTTGTCTCAAGAGCATCCAGTAACTCTTTAGCAGACTCATATCTTTCAAAGTCCAAAGCATACTCATTGGGTATTCCCATCGAAAGAATACTATGAGCCTTAATCTCCAATTTCCTTTTGGCCTTGTCAACTTCACTAATAATATCTATTGCTTTACCATCAGCACCCTTCAAAGGAAGAGTATAACCTTTTTCAACAACATCCTAGATGGCATAGTCGATCATACGAATGTATTGCCTCATTCGCATTCTCCAGATTTGATACTCACCATGCCTGAGCATGGGAACCTTTGATGCAGTCACCATGTGAGTTTCGTCAAACATCTTAGCTTTCTTTAATAGAACTTCTTTTGCAAGCAAGTCCTTCCATCTTTTTGTAAGTTTCCTTCTTGTCACTTTAAGCCCTTGATGTTTCATTCTTTATTGTTTTGTATCATCAAATCAATAAACCCAACAATCTTCCCCTATTTGATGATGACAAAACGAATACGGTTCTTGTACGAACTTCCCTAGACGAAGTAGCAGATGTTGAGATAATTAAATCTCACCATGAATGAAACATTCTTGTCTTCCTTTGTCATCCCCTTAATCCATGAACACCTATTAAGATTATCAGGAACATGTATGCTCTGATACCACTTGTTGATCCCAGTTGAGCAAACGATCTAATATAGAAACTGACTTAAGAAAAGAACTTATTAAGTATTACGCGGAATTTAACACTTAATCTTAAGAAGAAGAACAGTAAACATTCAACACCTCAATATTATTATTAATACGAATACTCTAACAAGTATTAGGGTTTTACAACCTTGAAGTGTATCGACCTTAGATATAAAACATACGTATATCTAATCTAACCTAGGACCAATAAAATATCATCTTTGTACTTTCTAATGAACAAAGTTTTATCAATCAGCCCTCTTTTAAACCCATTGTCCATCAAATAAGTAGACATGCACTCATAGCATGCCCTAGGAGCTTGATGCAACCCATACATAGCCTTTCTCACCCTATAAACCTTGTCAGGATGATCAGGATCTTCAAAACCAGGAGGTTGACAAACATAAACCTCCTCATCAATTGTGCCATACAAAAATGCACTTTTAACATCCATCTGATACACAACAAAATTCTTGAATGAAGCATAAGCCAAATATAAACTAATGGCCTCTATTCTTGCAACTGGAGCAAATACTTCATCATAATCCAAACCTTCAGTTTGTGTGTATCCTTGAGCAACCAACCTTGATTTGTTTCTTACAACAATTCCTCTTTCATCCCTCTTGTTTCTGAACACCCATTTAGTCCCAATTGCCCTTTTACCATTAGGAAGATTAACCAATGTCCAAACCTCTTGAAGCTTAAACTGTAAAAGCTCCTCTTGCATTGATTCTACCCAGCCTTCTTCAGATAAAGCTTCTTCCACTCTCTTGGGCTCCTTTTGAGACAGAAAACAAGCAAACAGACAATTTTAGAGATCTTTATGACTGTTTCTTTTGTGAAGTGATTTTGCAAAGAACCCATGTTTAGGAAAGGGTTCAGTATTCTTAACCCTGCTGCTTGTTTGAACTGAAGTATTCAAGTTTCCAAGTATTTGTTCCTTGGGATGAATCTTGTGAATCCGTGTAGTGGTGATTTGACTCTCATGAATGACAGTTTCCAAATTAGACAAATCAGCATTAAAGAAATCATCCATGTCTTCATCATCAGTAGGAGTATCAATTTCAATCAATGCAGGCATATTAGGATCATGTGGATACTCCTCATCACCAAATAATGGTTTTGCATGTGGTCCAAAGAAAGTACTATCACCAGTACTTGGATCCGGGGTTTCACTTGACCTATTAGTGGTAGAAGATGGCTTATCAGTGGTTTTAGTAGGCTTACCAGTGCTTGCAGAATGCCTTTTCTTCTTTTCAATTTCTTCTACCGACATTGAGTTATCTTTCAACAACTCATCCTTATCTTGATGATGATCAACATTGCCTCCATTATTCAGAACATCATCATCAGTGGGACCTTGCTTGTGAATGATGGGAGGAACAGAACCAACTTTCCACTTTTCAACCAAATAGAACTCCTTTGGAGAATCAGCTTCCTTGGAAGATGTCTCTTCCTTAGAATCCTTTTGTGTACCTGCATTAACATTAGTGGAAGTTCCTGCAATGATAGGCTCATAATTCATAGATTTGGTTAGCATATCAATGTTAAACAGCCAATCTGGTCCTTTGGTCTCAACACTAGGAGTCTATTCACTGAATTGAACATGTAGATTCTCTTCAACAATTCTAGTCCTCCTATTGTATACTCTAAAGGCTTTACTATTGGAAGAGTAGCCTAAAAAGTATCCATCATCTGCTTTTTCTTGAAACTTGCCTAGGTAGTCTATGGTATTCAAGATAGTAACAGGATACCCAAAAGGTTTTAGGAATGCAATCATTGGCGTCCTATCATGTAACAGCTCATAGGGGGTCTTGTTATGAGGCTTCACTACCTTACTTCTGTTCTGCACATAACATGCAGTTCCTACAGCTTCAGCCTAAAAGGTAGTTGGTAACTTTGATTCTGACAACATTGTCCTAGCAGCCTCAATTAGTGTCCTATTTTTCCTTTCAGCTACACCATTCTGTTGTGGTGTTCTAGCAACACTAAACTGTCTTTCTATAACCTTAGCTACACAGAACTGATTCATCACATCATTCTTACACTCAGTTCCATTATCACATCTGATTACCTTGACCTTATGATTTACTAGATTTTCTATCTTAGTAATGAAACTCTTGAGGATCTCACTAGTCTCACTCTTAGCAGCCAAAAAGTATACCAAAGAAAATCTACTCTAATCATCAGTGATGGCTAGGCAATACCGCTTATGGTTCAAACTTCTAACAAAGGTAGGTCCAAATAAGTCCGTATGAAGCATAAACAGTGGTTGTGTGATGGTGTTTACAGTTTTGGGCTTACAAGAAGCTCTATGTTGTTTACCTTTTTGACAGGCCATACACAGTTCCTTACACTCAAAAACCTTTGAAGGTAACCCTCTCACTAAGTTTCCTTTTACCAGTTTATTGATTGTTTTGTAATTGAGATGACCTAGCCTTCTATGCCACAATATTGACTCATCTACAGATGCTTTAGCAAACAAACATAAGGACCTTTTTGGAAGAACATCTTTAAGATCAAAACAATATATATTTTCCTTCCTAGGTACCCTAAGTTGTATAAACTTCTCATCAGGCATCTTAAACTCAGGAGACAACACCACACACTCAGTTTCCCCAAAAAGTACCCAGTTTTTCTTATCACACATTTGAGAAACACTGAATAGATTATACTTAAGTCCCTGTACCAAATAGACGTTTTCAAAGTCTAAATTCCCTGTTCTGATTGTGCCTCTGCCAAGTATCTTTCCTCCCTTTAGATCATTGCCAAATGCCACATATCCTCCATCAAAAGCTTCAAAATCTTCCAAGTTGCTCCCATCCCAAGTCATGTGCCCAGAGCAACCACTATCAAAAACTCCTTTATCTTTTAGCTCATTTTGTAAATTGCCCTGCACATGAAATTACACAAATTAGTTCCTTTTGTGAACTCAAGCCAATACTGACTTGGGTCTGCCCTATGCATCAAAATATTCAAATTTCTTTAGGTCCATTGATGCACAGTTGACATGTGGTAAAACCTTGGTCTTAGGCTTCCATTGCCAACTAGCTGAGGCCTTAACCGCATAAAAATGATTTCCAACCACTGTGTCAGTTATCACCTTTGGAATTTTTAAAACTTCTTTTGTATCATAGGTGATATTTTGCTTAACAGTGGTTTGATTCTGCTTGGCCATGTTTGCATTTTGCTTAGCAGTGGTTGGAACCCATTTAGGTGCAGTAGTGACTATTGATTTTGTATTCCCATTCCTCATCAATACTGCCCTAGGAATCATGTTTTTGTTAGGATGAGGGTTTGTTTTCTTTGAAATTTTTTGGTGATTTACCCTCCTCCAATGATTCCAAACTTGTGGTCTATTTTTATAACAATTTCTCTGTAAGTGCTCAAAACTACCACATATATAACAAGCCTTTTTAACACATTGAAACTCATCTCCTAATCTGTTTGAAATTAGTCCATTGAAGTTTCTCTGATTTCCCCTAGGTATATATCTTTTCATCTGTTCCCTAGGTACTTCCTTGTACTCAACTACTCTTTTAGCAATTTGAGCTCCAAATCTAGGTACAAGGTTGACTTGTTGAGAATCAACTTTCTTAACATGCTCTATCTTTTCAGATTGAGTTGATTCAGTTCTATCTTCCTCAGAATCTGATTCCCAATCTTCAATTATGGGAGCATCAGATGACTTATTAGAACCTATCTTAGATGATTCAATCTTGTTAGTTTCACCTACAGGTTTATTGAAGCTAAATTCACTGCTAAATGAGAGCTCTTTTGCAGGTGGTGCATGTTTCATAAGAGGTGGTGGTGGCATATCATTGTAACCTAGGCCAGTACCATCTTTGAACAATTTTTGACCTATTGGTTTATTTACTAGATCAGAAGCATATTGTGTTTTAGCAACCCTAACAACATGTTTTTCTTTTTCTTCTAGGGCCTTTTGTTTTACACTCTCTGCCTCTGCTAGTTTATCTTTAAGCATCTTAATCTCTCTATTCTTAAGATCAATTTCACCACCTAGTATATTGATCTTATCTACATACTCAAACTCACATTTAATACAGTATTTTAGCTTTGCTTCCACACTTTCTAGACCAACTCTATAACCTAAGTTGTCCATAGTCAGTCTTCCTACTTCTTTCCTCATACTTTCAGTGATAGCTTTTTGAGATTCTAAGTTATCATTACATGATTTAAAAGAACAAGTAGTATCATTGGATACCTCAGAATCTGAACCAGAAGATGAACCAGATGCATAGGCCATAAGAGCAAAGTTATGCTCTTTTGAAGCTTCACTAGCAAGAAAAGCTGCATTGGGACCTTCTTCAATCTGATCACTCCATTCATAATCACCAATCCCATCTTGTGCAACCAAAGCTGAGGAAGCAGCAGGATCTTCTGTAGTCTTCTTAATGCCTTCAATTCTCTTAGGAGCTCGACATTCCCTTGCAAAGTGACCTTTCTTCTTGCAGTTAAAGCACTCCATCTTGCTTTTTTCGAACCCAGCTCTCCTTTGACCATCATACCTAACCTGTCTTCCAGTCATCCTCAGAAACTTCCTTGCTTGGAGAGTCAACATTGCCATTTGCCATTGAAGATTAATCTCATCAAGATCATCAGGATCAATTTGATCTAGATCTTGATTCAAAATATCAACACTAGTAGTTAAATCTGTCAGAAAAGCACAAATTGCACCATCACTGACAGTATCACTAACAGTGGTATTGTTTGCAATAGCCGTGGTTATACCATAGGCAGCAGTGGATGCATCATGTGGACTTTTGTGATTAGTGGAAACAAAAGCAAGGTTTTGATTAGCAGAAGATGCACCAGCAATGTTATTCTCAGACTCATAAACTTTCAAGTTGTTGTAGAGATTGTCCAGAGTCATTTTATCAAAGTCCACCTTATTTCTCCACACAATCGTATGAACAACCCATTCAGGAGATAAACTTCTAATGAACTTCAAATTTATGTCTTCTTGAATAGGATTATAGTCCACTGACTTCAATTGGCTAATCAGTTTTTGAAGCATGTTATAAGTCCCATCAAGTTTTTCTCCACTAAGAGCAATGAAGTTTTCAAGCTGATGCTTGAGCATATTCTTCCTTGATTTCTTTGTAGCTTCATTACCAGCAAACCTTGTCTCAAGAGCATCCAGTAACTCTTTAGCAGACTCATATCTTTCAAAGTCCAAAGCATACTCATTGGGTATTCCCATAGAAAGAATACTATGAGCCTTAATCTCCAATTTCCTTTTGGCCTTGTCAACTTCACTAACAATATCTATTGCTTTACCATCAGCACCCTTCAAAGGAAGAGTATCACCTTTTTCAACAACATCCCAGATGGCATAGTCGATCATACGAATGTATTGCCTCATTCGAATTCTCCAGATTTGATACTCACCATGCCTGAGCATGGGAACCTTTGATGCAGTCACCATGTGAGTTTCGTCAGACATCTTAGCTTTCTTGAATAGAACTTCTTCTTGGTTACAGTTTCTAGATCACAAGCTCTGATACCACTTGTTGATCCCAGTTGAGCAAACGATCTAATATAGAAACTGACTTAAGCAAAGAATTTATTAAGTATTACGCGGAATTTAACAATTCATCTTAAGAAGAAGAACAGTAAACATTCAACACTTCAATATTATTATTAATACGAATACTCTAACAAGTATTGGGGTTTTACAACCTTGAAGTGTATCGACCTTAGATATAAAACATACGTATATCTAATCTAACCTAGGACCTCCTTTTATAGGCTAAGGAGTCCTTTACATTATACAATACGTAACCTACAAGATAAATATCTTTTCCATATTTACCTAATACAAAATACTAAACCGACAATGAAAAACTAGCAGTGATTACAATAATCTATCAGTGGTTACACAATACTACTAGCCGCGGTTAGTCATCATCCGTGGTTACATTCTTCTGTCCGTGGTTATATCAACTCTGTCCGTGGTTCCAGTACATAGAATAATTCTTGATCCAAGGAACCAAAAACCCAACAATTGTAAACCAATATATTCAACTTCCAATTTAGAAAAAAGCTTGACCATGTTATCATGATCGTCTTTTTCGATTTTATCATGCAATTTTGAATTTTTGGTCTCAAGCTCTGATGAGTGTGTAAATACTCATCATTTTTGTACTGTTTAAACTGCAAAAAACATCTGAAAACACTCAGAAATGCTTCAAAATGATAGAAATATCACAAATAAGTGTTTTATATGTTTTAAATGCAAAAACATCAAAATCTGGTGAAAAACGTATCAAGTTTGCATAATTGGCAGTTTTAGTCCCCCAAGTTTGAAAAGTTGTCAAAAACAGTCCCTGGTAAAATCTAAATAAAGAAAAATATCATTTTAAGTCCCTAGGGATTCCTAAGTTGTCAAAATTGGTCCTTGAGACTTAAAATTACAAAATTACAACTTTAGTCCCTGAACTTTGAAAATTGTCAAGTTTAGTCCTTTGAAAATGAGAAAATGGCAATTTTGGTCCTTGCACTATTAAAGGTTGTCAATTTTAGTCCTTATGGTAACTTTGTGAAATTGGCAGTTTGGTCCTTAAAGTTTTCAGAAATTACACTTTGGTCCTTGTCTAAACTAAGCCTAAACCTTGTCAATATCCAAATTGACCCCTGCCTAAACCCCTTTTGAACCCCCTGTCACTAGCCAATTTTGACCCCCAGGTCAAACCCAAAGTCAAATAACAGATAAACGCGCCCAAACACCTGCCATCTTCCCCTTCTTCCACCTCATGCTTCTTCTCCAACAAACCCTGCAACACTCCACCCCTTGCCATCCCATCACCTGTTTTCCACTCCCTCATCATCACCACCCCACCAGTGCCTGTTTTCAAACCCCACAGGTTGAAAATAACACTTCCCGCCAAAATTGGAAAAACATGAAAAACACTCTAAACTCTTCCATTGGTTGAATTGGGAGGTGGGATTGCATCAGAAGGCCACGTGGAGCAATTTTCAAGCTTAAAAGAGGCAGTGAAGCAAAGAAAAAAAGAGTAGTTAGTTTAAAATTTTAATTTGTATGTCGTTTTTAATTTTTCTGTTTTAAATCAAGTTCTAAAGTGTAATCTTTTGCTTATTTTATGTCAAGTTAAGTTAATCAAGTGTATTGAAACTCTTTTCAATTATCAATTCCAGTTTATGCTTACATTTCAAATTTCTAGTCCACTGTTACATATCTCACTTTCAAAATCTAAATTCCAAGCTGCAATCAGCTTATTTATAAGCTCAAACAAGCTTGTGTCAGCTAATTATAGCTTTTTGCAAGCTTGTACTTAGGTTTTAAGCAGTTTAGAGATTTGGTCAACAAAAGTCAAAGTTGGAGCAAGAATGATGCCAGGATGATTTGGGTTGGTTCAGAGCCTGAAATGGGTTGATTTTGTGTACTTGGGTTGATTTGAATAGGGTAGTGTTACTGTGGTCCTTTGTTTCACAGGTTGCAAGCCAAAGTGGTTTTAAACTTTAGTAAGTGATTTTTAAGTCTTTTAGCATAATCTCCATTTATAGTTATAATCTGTTAAATCCTGTTCAAATAGTAGTAATTAAGATATATTAAGCTAGTTTGATCAATGGTTTGTACTTGTTTAGTGCTATAATAGTTTCAAACTTCACAACAGTTAGAAAAGTGGTGTTTGGTTTTGCTGAACAATCTGTCTCAAAGGTTTATCCAGTGTTCAATATATGTTGGTTAATGCTAGTTTAGTCCATGTATACTCAATTGAGTCATTAAATTGACCTTGCAAACCATAAAGTCAACATTCCATTAAATCATCCTCAACTGCTCATCTGTTGTGGTTTTGGAATTGAAATCTCTTGATTTGTATTTAAATTACATAGACAAACCTTGAATCAGTGTCATTTCATCAATAAGCAACAATATCTGTCCACAAATTTGATCCAAAGTTCAAGAAAGTCAAGTTTCTCAACTGCTTCATAAGTCAAATTTTCCAAATACCCATTTTTGAATAAAACTTAGAATTTTACTGTGTGTTTATTACTGAGTTTAAGCTTATGCCCTTTTGGGATTTCAATGTTAAACTGCTCAACAAAAGTACAAAAATATTAGTTTTCAATAACTTAGCTTATTAATAGCTTATTTTGTAGCTTGTTTTGAACCCTTGTCTGAAAACAATGCCCTGTGCACCAGTTGAGCAAGCTTTTTAACAAGCTTGTCATAAGCTCATTAATGAGCCTTAGCTTGTGTACTTTGGTTTTTTGTGTAGCCAACCTAGCTAACTCAAGGTTCTAAGTTTTTATTCTCCATTTGTAGCTTATTCTCCTAGTCTGCTATAGCTTTTCATTTTTGTCCAATTTGTTCAAATGTATCAATAATTTAGAGTTGATCAGATTTTTAAAAGCTTTTTACCAGCTCATTATTATAAGCTAATCTTTGTGAAGTAGTTGTTTGGAAAGCTCAGTTGGTTGTCTAGTTAGTTCAGTTGCTTACTTTCACTTCTGAGCTTATTCAAGTGCTTAAAAATCAGCTATAAGGTGCCTGGTAAACCAAACTGTGTACTGTGTAAACCATTGTAGACTTGTGCTTATTTAATTTTGCATAGTGCTTATTAAGTAGTTATTGAGCTTATTCAGTTTTCATTTTAACTTATAATCAGTTATCCTACCTATTTTCAGTTAACCTTTAGCTTATTTCATAGCTTATATCCATTTTAGCTTAATAACTTGTACTTATTTCCAAAAATAGCTTAACTGTGACAAAATCCTTGGCTAGTTCAGTGCTTATTTGTGTTTTTTGTAAAAAGCTTTAGTTATAATAATTGCTTATTTTCATGTACTTAATAAGTTTGTAAAGAAAAATTCGAAAAAAAAAATAGTTGGCAAAAAGGGGGTAGGCAGGCTCGAACCTGAGACCTCCCCCTTTGTAAGGGTGATAGTGGGGTACCTGTAACCATTGCGCCCTTGGGTCTTTCTCGTTAAAAGCTTACACAATCTATCTCTTATATACGTTTTGTCCATTTTAAGCTTAAACTAGATTTTAGCTTATTTCTAGCTTATCCAAAATAGCTTTTTCTAGTTTAGTATTTTTAATAAATCTGTAATAGTATTAAGTATTTTCTGTAAAAAGTTGAGATTTTTCTAATTAGTTTTAGTATTTTTAATCAATTAATTAGTGTTTTATAGTAATTAAATCATAATAAAAAATATAAAAGTCAAAAAAATATAAATCTTTTTTCTAAAATTTTCTTTTATCATATAGTACGTAAGAAAATTAGTTTCACACTCGTAGGCTTTTTATTTCATAAATTTTACGTTTTTGCTTGCGCTCCAGCGTAATTTTTGCAAATAACGTACGTTTAGTTTTAAGTAACGTTTTTAGATATTTTAAGGTTACGTTTTAGTTAAGATAGTTTATTTAAGTTATTTAGTTTTATAAAAACACAAAAACATCATTGTAAAAATAGTGATAGCGTTTATTTAATAGATTTTAACTTTTTAATTTTCTTAATTTGCATTTAAGTCGCTGTAATTTGTAGATCTTTTCTTTAGGTAAATTTTCCATCAATATCCTTACTGATCACTATCCTTAGTGATCATTCTACCATCTGATCAAGTGTTAAACACCAGTCAACCTCCGTGGGACATAACGACCCGGGAATCCACTGTATTCTCCTGATCTTAAATTGCATTGGTGTGTAATCTGTTTTGAGTTCCTTACGGCTGATCATTCACAAGTGATCAGCTTGCGTGAGAAAACTTGACGGTTTTGCACCGACCAAATTTTGGCGCCGCTGCCGGGGAGGCTGTAAGCGTGTTTTAAGCATTTTCAGACCCGTACTTGCACATATACCACAGTTTGTAAAAAGTTTTTGTAAAGTTAATACAAAATCAAAAAAGTTCATTAACACTTTTCCTAAAGTGTTAAAAACACCAAAAAAATATAAAACAACAAAACAATCGTAACGTTTTCTGACTTGTGTTTCTTTTAAGGTGATTCTTAAAGAAATACAATTTGGTTAAACGAGACGATACCAAAAATATTGTCCAAAAAGATTTTAAACCCATCAGCACGTATCTATACCTACGTCTTTTCAGTGATACTTAATATACATAAAAATCAACCACCGCAAATCAAGGCAGTGCACTACCTAACTGGGGGTGCGACCATAATAAGTTCCCGAACATCAGATTTAAAACTTGCCTTTGTGTCACTTGTGATTTGGTGTACCTTTTTCAAAGAAGCCATTTCATTTGTGATTATTGGTTAAGTTCACTTGTGTTTTGCCTCATTTGTTTTGAAAACTGATTTTTATATACTTAGTGCATGCGCACTCGTTCTTCCAGTTCTACAAGTCCTTTGTCAGAACTTGGAAAGATTCCTCGAAGACGTAGAGGACGTTCTGCTCCATCAGCTGTGACTGAGGAACGTCTACCACCACCACCACCTGCCATAATGGCAGAAGACAAGCCTATGAATGAGCTTCTCCAAGCACCCATCGAGGGTTACGGAGATGCCATTGTTGTCCCAGCCATCGTGGCTGACACTTTTGAGGCTCAAAACCGGGTTACTTAATCTGGTAACCCAAAGCCAATTCTATGGTTTTGAGCGGGATGATCCTCATGCACACATTCGATGGTTTAACAAGATTGCATCTACCATCAAGTATAAGAATGTCCCACATGAAGCTATCAAGCTTCTTCTGTTCCCATTTTCTCTAGAGGGACAAGCCCGGAATTGGCTTGAGAAACAACCCCCTCGTTCTATAGAGACATGGGAAGATCTTGTCACCAAGTTTGTGAACGAATTCTATCCTCCATCCCGAACTACAAGTCTTAAGAATGAGATAATGAAATTTTCTCAGAGATTTGATGAATCATTCGGGGAGGCATGGGATCGTTACAAAGAGTTGCTTCGCAAGTGTCCGCATCACGGTTTTACCGAATTAATGCAAATGGATACTTTCTACAATGGTCTCAATCAGGCTAATCAAGACTCTTTGAATGCCTCCGCGGGAGGTAATTTCCTGAGCAAGACCACCAAAGAGGCCTTGCAGATCATTGAGAACAAATCTCAGGTCCGTCCTTTCAGAGCAAAGACATATCAGTCTAATGCTGGACCTTCTTCTTCTTCATCCCCAGTGAGTACATCTAGCACCGATGCTAAGATTGATAAACTCACAGACATTGTTCAGGCTCTGGTTCTTGCTAACCAAAAGAAAGTCACATTCACTCAATCACCAACACATGCTGAAGTGAAGAAAGTTGAGAGTTGTGTCACTTGTGGTGGTCCTCATGCATACTACAACTGTACTGCCACCGATGGTAGTCCTTTTGAAGCAAATGCTCTAGCCGGTAGTTCACAGCAAGGAGGTAATCAATACCGTCCTCAGAATGAACCAAACTACCGTGCTAACACTTATCAGGCACCACCCGGTTTCAACCAGAATCCTAACCGGAATCAGAACCAACAAAGAATGAACCAAGGTTATCAAAACCAAGGTAATTTCTATTCCGGACCCAATCAAGGTTTCCAACAACAAGGAAATCTTAATCAAAACACTTACAACCGAGGGAATCAATTTCAGGGGAATATGAACCCTAATCAAGGAAATTCTGGCTATAACCAGAACATAAGGCCTCAAATTGTCCCTCCTCCACCTCCTCCTGTGTCAACATCTGATGAGCTTTTAAAGCAATTCATGAAGACTCAAGAGGAGACAAACAGGTTGTTGGTCAGTCAGATCGCTGAATTGAAGAAGTCTTTAAATGATCGACCCTCGGGCTCAGGTACTCTACCTAGCAACACGATCGCTAATCCGAGGGGCGATGCAAAGGCGATCACAACCAGGAGTGGTACTTCATATGATGGACCTGCTATTCCTACTACCTCTTCTTCTTCTCTCCCGAAGGTAGTGGAAAGTGAACCTGAGGCGACAACGGACAAGGAACTTCCTACTAATAACGGAAGTCCCAGCACTGTCCATCCTCAGGTTGTCCAGAAACCAAAATCTAATCCAGGAGTTGTTTTTGAACCTCCTGTAGCTCCCATTGAAAAATCCAAATCTTCTATTCCTTACCCATCACGTTTACATGAGCAGAAGCTCCGCGAAAAAGCTGGTCATCAAATGGAAAAATTCTTTCAAATTTTCCAAGAACTTCATTTTGACATAAGCTTCGCGGATGCTATCATGTTGATGCCCAAGTTTGCATCAACTCTCAAACACATGTTAAGCAATAAGGAAAAGCTGTTTGAAATGGCTAAAACTCCTCTGAACGAGAACTGTTCTGCAGTTATTCTAAAGAAGCTTCCCGAGAAGCTTGGAGATCCTGGAAAGTTCCTCTTACCTTGTGTATTTCCAGGAATGGTTGAATGCTTTGCCTTAGCAGATCTTGGTGCAAGCATAAACCTGATGCCTCATTCAGTATGGAAGAAACTTTCTCTTCCGGATCTTATTCCTACATGCATGACTCTCGAGCTTGCAGATCGTACAATATCCCGTCCTCTTGGAATTGCCGAGGACGTGTTTGTGAAAGTAGGAAAGTTCCATTTTCCAGCTGACTTTGTAGTTGTTGATTTCGATGCTGATCCACGGGTTCCTCTCATTGTTGGAAGAGGATTCCTGAGAACGGGCCGTGCTCTCATTGATGTATTTGAGCAAGAAATCACATTACGTGTTGGTAATGAAGCTGTCACCTTTAACCTTGATCAAACTTCGAGGTACTCCGCAAACTATGATTCTGAGTCGGTTAACCGAATCGATATCATTGATGTTGCTTCTGAAGAGTACTCTCAAGAAGTTCTGGGTTATTCTCATAATTCTGTGAGTGGGAATCCCACCACATCTTCTCAACCTATCATAGCCAATTCTACTCCTTCTCTCACTCCGTTTGAGGGAAGCGACTTCATCTTGGAAGAGATTGAAGCATACTTGGCTAGTGATTCTGTTCCATGGGAAATTGATCACGCTCCAATTGACATCGAGGGGGACATACTTCTCATTGAGAAGTTGCTTAAAGATGATCACTCATCAACCCCTCACACCAGTGATGCAATTCCAGAAGAGATTAATCTCCATGAGATTAATCCGGAGGGAGATATTCTTACTCTCGAGAAGTTGTTAAATCAGGACACTTCTCCTCCACTTCCTCCCGTCAAACTTCATAACAAGGAAGTCAAGTCAGTTGAGAAAACTGAAGAATTTCCTGAAGTCGAACTTAAGGACTTACCGCCTCATCTTGAGTATGCATTTCTTGAAGGCGATGATAAATTGCCCGTCATTATTGCTCGAGATTTGAGTAAAGATGAAAAGACTGCTCTCATAAAGGTCTTGAAGTCACACAAGCAAGCAATTGCTTGGAAACTCTCCGACATTAAGGGTATCAACCCTGAATTTTGTACTCACAAAATCTTGATGGAGGATGACTTCAAACCAGCAGTTCAACATCAGAGAAGGGTGAATCCAAAAATCCATGATGTTATCAAACAGGAGGTTATCAAACTTCTTGATGCAGGATTGATTTACCCTATCTCAGATAGTCCTTGGGTTAGCCCGATTCACTGTGTTCCTAAAAAGGGTGGCATAACTGTTGTCACGAATGAAGAAAACGAGTTAATTCCAACTCGACTGGTTACGGGATGGCGTGTCTGTATTGACTATCGTAAGTTGAATGACGCCACCCGTAAAGACCATTTTCCTCTACCCTTCATGGACCAGATGCTTGAGAGATTAGCAGGAAATGAGTACTATTGTTTCCTTGATGGTTTCTCGGGTTACTTTCAGATCCCCATTGATCCACAGGATCAAGAGAAGACCACATTCACCTGCCCATACGGAACCTTTGCCTACAAACGTATGCCTTTTGGCTTATGTAACGCTCCAGGCACGTTCCAACGCTGTATGATGGCCATATTCCACGACATGATCGGGGAAACAATGGAGGTGTTTATGGATGACTTCTCAGTCATCGGGGATTCGTTTCAGACATGTCTCTCCCATTTAGACAAAATGCTTAAAAGGTGTGAAGACACCAATCTATGTCTAAATTGGGAGAAGAGTCACTTCATGGTCAAAGAAGGCATAGTCCTTGGCCATAAGATTTCAAAAAATGGGATGGAGGTAGATAGAGCAAAAGTTGATGTTATTGCTAAACTACCTCATCCCACTACCGTCAAAGGTATTAGGAGTTTTCTGGGTCATGCCGGGTTTTATCGTAGATTCATACAGGATTTTTCCAAAATTGCTCGGCCTATGACCCATCTTCTTGAAAAAGAAGCTCCTTTTATCTTCTCTCCTGAGTGCGTCGAAGCTTTTGAAACACTGAAGAAAAAGCTTACGGAAGCACCCATTCTAGTTGCCCCCGACTGGGATTTACCCTTCGAGCTCATGTGCGATGCAAGTGACTTTGCTATCGGTGCAGTCTTGGGGCAACGCAAAACAAAGCATTTTCAGCCTATACACTACGCGAGTAAGACTATGACCGAAGCTCAAACCCACTACACCACTACAGAAAAAGAACTATTAGCTGTGGTGTATGCGTTTGAGAAATTTCGGCCATACCTCATCTTGACCAAATGCGTAGTGTATACGGATCACTCGGCTCTTAAATATCTCTTTGCAAAACAAGATGCAAAGCCGAGATTGCTCCGTTGGGTTCTCCTCCTCCAGGAATTTGATATCATTATACGTGATAAAAAAGGAGCTGAGAACCTAGCTGCTGATCATCTATCCCGATTAGAGAACCCTCACCAGGATGTGTTTGAGAAAAAGGAAATAAATGAAACATTTCCTCTCGAGACACTCAATGCGGTTTCTTTTCGTGGAGACTCTTCTACCCCATGGTTTGCTGACTTCGCAAATTACCATGCGGGTAACTTCATAGTGAAAGGGATGTCGTCCCAACAGAAGAACAAGTTCTTCAAGGATGTTAAACATTACTTCTGGGACGACCCCTTCTTGTTTAAAATTTGCGCGGATCAAGTCATCAGGCGATGTGTATATGGTCAGGAAGCTATTGACATTCTCAAAGCTTGCCATGCTGGACCTACTGGGGGACATCATAGCCCCAACTACACCGCCAAGAAGGTGTTTGATTCCGGATTCTATTGGCCCACGATCTATAAGGATGCCCATGAATTCGTCAAAGCCTGTGACGCTTGTCAACGTCACGGGAATATCTCACAAAGGAATGAAATGCCACAAAACGCCATTCAAGTGTGTGAGATCTTTGACATCTGGGGCATTGACTTTATGGGGCCATTCCCTTCTTCTCGCGGTAATAAGTACATACTCGTGGCTGTTGACTACTTGTCAAAATGGGTTGAAGCCAAGGCTTTGCATACCAACGATGCCAGAGTTGTAGTGAAATTCTTAAAATCCTTGTTTGCTAGGTTTGGAACTCCACGAGCTATAATCAGTGATCGTGGTACGCATTTCTGCAATGACCAGTTTGAAAGAGTCATGCAGAAGTATGGTGTAACTCACCGTCTCTCTACTGCGTACCATCCACAAACAAGTGGGCAAGTGGAAGTTTCAAACCGAGGGATTAAAAGAATTCTGGAGAGGACGGTTGGCGAAAACCGTGCCTCTTGGTCGGATAAGCTAGATGATGCACTCTGGGCCTTCCGTACAGCTTACAAAACACCCATTGGGTGCACTCCATACAAGCTTGTATACGGGAAGGCGTGTCATCTACCTGTTGAGTTAGAGCACAAGGCATACTGGGCCTTGAAGCATGCCAACTTTGATATTCAGACTGCTGGTGATCACCGGAAAGTTCAAATGAATGAATTAAATGAACTCCGTGATCAAGCTTACGAGAACTCTTTGATCTATAAAGAAAAGACAAAGAAGATTCATGACTCTAAAATCAAGAACCGCGTTTTCAACGTTGGTGATCGAGTCCTTCTTTTTAATTCAAGATTAAAGATTTTCTCGGGAAAGCTTAAATCCCGCTGGTCTGGACCATTTACTATCACTAAGGTTTATCCTTATGGTACCATTGAGTTATCTCAACCCGATGGTCCTGACTTTAAAGTGAATGGTCATCGGTTGAAGCATTACTTTGGAGAGGACATTCCTCCTGTGGTTGTCCCAGATCTACAAACCTTCCCCATGAACCAATGAATGCGGGGATCGAGTCAAGCTAGCGACTCGGGTATCAAAAACAGTAGCATGTTACATGGGTTTTCACCCGTGTGTACCACCCTAGTGGCCTTGTCTAATAAACAAAAAAAAATCCTTTGGCCTTGTCTAATAAACATGTTACATAAGAATGTTTCAAAAAAAAAAAATAAATAAATAAATAAATAAATAAATAAAAAAAAATAAAAAAAAATCCTTGCTGAATAATGGCCTTAGTATTTCCCTTTTACGTTCTATGTTTCGGCATAACCGCCGGTACTTTGAATATTGAGGGCAATATTCATTTCTAAGTGTGGGGGGGAATTCTCACGAATTTTATCATGTAATTATACCACCTAATTCCCCCGATTTTGGCCAAAAATTTTTTTTTTTGGAGTAAGTGTTTTACACTTACTCATTTGGTTATCAGTCCGCCTTGTCTAATAAACAAAAGGATTGGCTAATCCAGGAGCAAACGGCTCTTGGTAAAGATATCTCAAATCCGTTGACGGCTTACAATTTGCCCAAAATTGTATGGTATTCAGCTCACCATATCCTAAAAAGTGAAGAGTTGGCTAGCCCGCAAGTTTATGGCTTGTGGTAAAGGCAGTTGGAAAACCATAATTGGTAATCGACTCACCAAAGATAATACTGATAAGTTATCTAAGAGTTGGCTAGTCCAGAAGGGTACGGCTTCTGGTAAAGACAAATCAAATCCGTTGGAAGCTGGTGATTTGCTCAAAATCACATGGTTATCGGTGTACCATGGTTCTTACTTGAACTGAAACATTTGGCTACTCCAGAAGTAATGGCTTTTGGTAAAGAGATGAAATCCATTAAATTTTTCTCAAATCATTGCTAGGGACTAGCAATATCTTAGTGTGGGGGATTGATGAGTGTGTAAATACTCATCATTTTTGTACTGTTTAAACTGCAAAAAACATCTGAAAACACTCAGAAATGCTTCAAAATGATAGAAATATCACAAATAAGTGTTTTATATGTTTTAAATGCAAAAACATCAAAATCTGGTGAAAAACGTATCAAGTTTGCATAATTGGCAGTTTTAGTCCCCCAAGTTTGAAAAGTTGTCAAAAACAGTCCCTGGTAAAATCTAAATAAAGAAAAATATCATTTTAAGTCCCTAGGGATTCCTAAGTTGTCAAAATTGGTCCTTGAGACTTAAAATTACAAAATTACAACTTTAGTCCCTAAACTTTGAAAATTGTCAAGTTTAGTCCTTTGAAAATGAGAAAATGGCAATTTTGGTCCTTGCACTATTAAAGGTTGTCAATTTTAGTCCTTATGGTAACTTTGTGAAATTGGCAGTTTGGTCCTTAAAGTTTTCAGAAATTACACTTTGGTCCTTGTCTAAACTAAGCCTAAACCTTGTCAATATCCAAATTGACCCCTGCCTAAACCCCTTTTGAACCCCCTGTCACTAGCCAATTTTGACCCCCAGGTCAAACCCAAAGTCAAATAACAGATAAACGCGCCCAAACACCTGCCATCTTCCCCTTCTTCCACCTCATGCTTCTTCTCCAACAAACCCTGCAACACTCCACCCCTTGCCATCCCATCACCTGTTTTCCACTCCCTCATCATCACCACCCCACCAGTGCCTGTTTTCAAACCCCACAGGTTGAAAATAACACTTCCCGCCAAAATTGGAAAAACATGAAAAACACTCTAAACTCTTCCATTGGTTGAATTGGGAGGTGGGATTGCATCAGAAGGCCACGTGGAGCAATTTTCAAGCTTAAAAGAGGCAGTGAAGCAAAGAAAAAAAGAGTAGTTAGTTTAAAATTTTAATTTGTATGTCGTTTTTAATTTTTCTGTTTTAAATCAAGTTCTAAAGTGTAATCTTTTGCTTATTTTATGTCAAGTTAAGTTAATCAAGTGTATTGAAACTCTTTTCAATTATCAATTCCAGTTTATGCTTACATTTCAAATTTCTAGTCCACTGTTACATATCTCACTTTCAAAATCTAAATTCCAAGCTGCAATCAGCTTATTTATAAGCTCAAACAAGCTTGTGTCAGCTAATTATAGCTTTTTGCAAGCTTGTACTTAGGTTTTAAGCAGTTTAGAGATTTGGTCAACAAAAGTCAAAGTTGGAGCAAGAATGATGCCAGGATGATTTGGGTTGGTTCAGAGCCTGAAATGGGTTGATTTTGTGTACTTGGGTTGATTTGAATAGGGTAGTGTTACTGTGGTCCTTTGTTTCACAGGTTGCAAGCCAAAGTGGTTTTAAACTTTAGTAAGTGATTTTTAAGTCTTTTAGCATAATCTCCATTTATAGTTATAATCTGTTAAATCCTGTTCAAATAGTAGTAATTAAGATATATTAAGCTAGTTTGATCAATGGTTTGTACTTGTTTAGTGCTATAATAGTTTCAAACTTCACAACAGTTAGAAAAGTGGTGTTTGGTTTTGCTGAACAATCTGTCTCAAAGGTTTATCCAGTGTTCAATATATGTTGGTTAATGCTAGTTTAGTCCATGTATACTCAATTGAGTCATTAAATTGACCTTGCAAACCATAAAGTCAACATTCCATTAAATCATCCTCAACTGCTCATCTGTTGTGGTTTTGGAATTGAAATCTCTTGATTTGTATTTAAATTACATAGACAAACCTTGAATCAGTGTCATTTCATCAATAAGCAACAATATCTGTCCACAAATTTGATCCAAAGTTCAAGAAAGTCAAGTTTCTCAACTGCTTCATAAGTCAAATTTTCCAAATACCCATTTTTGAATAAAACTTAGAATTTTACTGTGTGTTTATTACTGAGTTTAAGCTTATGCCCTTTTGGGATTTCAATGTTAAACTGCTCAACAAAAATACAAAAATATTAGTTTTCAATAACTTAGCTTATTAATAGCTTATTTTGTAGCTTGTTTTGAACCCTTGTCTGAAAACAATGCCCTGTGCACCAGTTGAGCAAGCTTTTTAACAAGCTTGTCATAAGCTCATTAATGAGCCTTAGCTTGTGTACTTTGGTTTTTTGTGTAGCCAACCTAGCTAACTCAAGGTTCTAAGTTTTTATTCTCCATTTGTAGCTTATTCTCCTAGTCTGCTATAGCTTTTCATTTTTGTCCAATTTGTTCAAATGTATCAATAAGTTAGAGTTGATCAGATTTTTAAAAGCTTTTTACCAGCTCATTATTATAAGCTAATCTTTGTGAAGTAGTTGTTTGGAAAGCTCAGTTGGTTGTCTAGTTAGTTCAGTTGCTTACTTTCACTTCTGAGCTTATTCAAGTGCTTAAAAATCAGCTATAAGGTGCCTGGTAAACCAAACTGTGTACTGTGTAAACCATTGTAGACTTGTGCTTATTTAATTTTGCATAGTGCTTATTAAGTAGTTATTGAGCTTATTCAGTTTTCATTTTAACTTATAATCAGTTATCCTACCTATTTTCAGTTAACCTTTAGCTTATTTCATAGCTTATATCCATTTTAGCTTAATAACTTGTACTTATTTCCAAAAATAGCTTAACTGTGACAAAATCCTTGGCTAGTTCAGTGCTTATTTGTGTTTTTTGTAAAAAGCTTTAGTTATAATAATTGCTTATTTTCATGTACTTAATAAGTTTGTAAAGAAAAATTCGAAAAAAAAAATAGTTGGCAAAAAAGGGGGTAGGCAGGCTCGAACCTGAGACCTCCCCCTTTGTAAGGGTGATAGTGGGGGTACCTGTAACCATTGCGCCCTTGGGTCTTTCTCGTTAAAAGCTTACACAATCTATCTCTTATATACGTTTTGTCCATTTTAAGCTTAAACTAGATTTTAGCTTATTTCTAGCTTATCCAAAATAGCTTTTTCTAGTTTAGTATTTTTAATAAATCTGTAATAGTATTAAGTATTTTCAGTAAAAAGTTGAGATTTTTCTAATTAGTTTTAGTATTTTTAATCAATTAATTAGTGTTTTATAGTAATTAAATCATAATAAAAAATATAAAAGTCAAAAAAATATAAATCTTTTTTCTAAAATTTTCTTTTATCATATAGTACGTAAGAAAATTAGTTTCACACTCGTAGGCTTTTTATTTCATAAATTTTACGTTTTTGCTTGCGCTCCAGCGTAATTTTTGCAAATAACGTACGTTTAGTTTTAAGTAACGTTTTTAGATATTTTAAGGTTACGTTTTAGTTAAGATAGTTTATTTAAGTTATTTAGTTTTATAAAAACACAAAAACATCATTGTAAAAATAGTGATAGCGTTTATTTAATAGATTTTAACTTTTTAATTTTCTTAATTTGCATTTAAGTCGCTGTAATTTGTAGATCTTTTCTTTAGGTAAATTTTCCATCAATATCCTTACTGATCACTATCCTTAGTGATCATTCTACCATCTGATCAAGTGTTAAACACCAGTCAACCTCCGTGGGACATAACGACCCGGGAATCCACTGTATTCTCCTGATCTTAAATTGCATTGGTGTGTAATCTGTTTTGAGTTCCTTACGGCTGATC
The DNA here is from genome assembly GCA_019973895.1 of Chrysanthemum seticuspe. Classification (NCBI taxonomy): domain Eukaryota; kingdom Viridiplantae; phylum Streptophyta; class Magnoliopsida; order Asterales; family Asteraceae; genus Chrysanthemum; species Chrysanthemum seticuspe. The sequence continues at coordinate 212,439,202 of BPTQ01000009.1, read as the reverse complement.
ATTCACAAGTGATCAGCTTGCGTGAGAAAACTTGACGGTTTTGCACCGACCAAGCTCAATGACACGATCCTGGGAGACTTTCAATGCAATTGACAATTCATAAAATTGAGAAGCAGTAATGGAATAATTCGTAACAGTATAGAACACATCTTGAGCAATACATCTAGAAATCAAATTATCGTTAAAGATGTGTAGGTTCTTCCTCTCAATCTCATTGCTTTTAAGCTTACATTCATTTATTCTTACCTCATTTTCCATTTCATTAAACACCTTTTTCATTTCATTAATCTCTGTATCTATGCCCTTTTGAAGACTCTCAAATTGTTCTTTTAACTGTTTAAAGAAAGGCATGACCTCAGTTAAATAACATTCTTTAGTTTTCTCAAAACCCCTTTCCCCTTCAGTTATCCCCGTAGGTGTGATTCTCTTATTACACGTTTTCTCAAAATCAACGAATAGTTTGTAAACTACATATAAGCTGATTAAGGTCTTTCTTTGAGTGGGAAGAGTTCTAGGCACTAAATGCATTGGTGTATTGGGTGGATACACAGTAGCTGGTGGCAATTTCCTAAGGGGAGGATTCTTTTCAACAAGCTCATCATATTTTTTCTTTTCCATATCTAACTTCCAAAACACTTGTTCAGGGGTTAATTGAATTTGAGGTCTAAACTTGTTTAAGGCAATCCAATTATCCTAAGTGTAATTGGGAGTTTTGAACGTTATATTATGATCAATACACCAAGGATCTTTTAGTTTCTTTTCCATTTTCTCTCTAGAGGCATCATCTAACTCTCTATCTTCTTTAGTGCACTCTAAACAAGTAGGCTTTTGTCTAGGCTTAAGGATTTCATTACCATCATAGATCACCTTTTGAGCAGCTTTTGCTTTCTTACCATACTCAGGATTGGGTTCTTCTAAAAGGCCAGTACTATGCTTATCGCTTAATACTCTATGCTTAATGATCATGTGAGCAGTCTGAATGGTGTTGCCTTGTACATACAACTTGTTTTCAAGTTTGTTCTTCAAATTTTTAAGGTTGTAAAAATCATTTAAAAGTTTTGATTCCTTTTGTTTGAACTCCTGCTTAAGCACTTTTAAATTTTCTTGAAGTTCTTGTTTTTGCTTAGCAGTTTTATTAAGTTTCTCTTGTAAGGAATTTAAATCTTGTTTTAATGTTTCTTCCCTTAAGTTACTTTTTCTGATTAATGTATGCATTTGGCAATCCATTTCCTACTCACGTTTGGTCAGCTCAAATTTAGCACGCTGTTCATAGATGGCAACTTGATCCTTATATATGTTAAGCTTAGTGGTAAGGGAGTCATCAGGGATAAATGCAGAGTACTCATGCAACTCATAATCATCATTTTGAGTAGAAGATGCACAACTAGGTATAACAGAAACTTCCATGCAGCTTTCCTCAGCATTAACATGCACAGGTTGTGGCTGCTGCATCTCTCTCTTAGGTACATCCGAAGCTTCCATGGAGCATTTCTTTGCATTAACTTGCACAGGTTGTGGATGGTGAACCTCTCTCTCTTCTGAATTTGAGCACCAAGAATCCATTTTAGCATTATCCGACTCAAACACGATAGTCTGTTGTATATTGTTGGGTATCTTCTGTTCATTGATCACGTCGTATAAACTGAGTAACTTAGATACAACTAAATCTGAATCATTATGCATGATGTTGACGTGCCCGGTATTTTACAAATCTATGATTTAAACCGAGAAATAGAATCTTTCGCGGGATTTTACAAAATCAAGAAGAAACCGTTAAGCAATGACCAATAGAACGTGTTAAGATGACTTATGGATCAACACAATGATAGAAAATTGTGTGTTAGGACTTATGATTGGTTGTACGATTAGCTGAGATGTTGTTTGGTTGAGATTTGGATTGGTTGATGCACGATTTTACGGAGAAGTTTAGGTCTAAAAACTTAAAAACCTCAATAACTTCAGTTCGGAGCGGATTTAGGCCTTGAAGGTTGCCCCAAATGAACTTTAGTTGATTCAGCATGTCATTCTCCTCGTTCTCACGGTCGTTTTGATGGGTAGAACGCTGAAAACGGAGTTACGATTCAAAAGTTATGGCCGTTTAAAGTTTTGTCGGGAAAAGTCAACAAAACGCACTGATGAAATGGTCAAACCGCACTTTTGACAAGTCGCACCCAAGGAAAATCGCACCCCAGTCAACTCGCACCCTAGACAACTCGCACTCAAGACAACTCGCACCCTAGACAACTCACAGCCAAGACAACTCGCACCCTAGACAACTCGCTTAAACGACAACTCGCTTAAAGCACAACTCACATAAGCTGACAACTCGCATATAAGACAACTCGCTTCAATAAGCAAGCTCAGAATAGACAACTCGCATAGAGGACAACTCGCTTCACAAATCAGCACAACTCACATAAAAGAAATGCACAACGAGACTCAACTCGCATCCGACAAACATTCAAATAATACCACTTTTCAATCCAAAAACAACTCAACCATAATGATTCAAACCTTCTAAACCAAAACCTAAACACTTCTAATTATTCTAAACACAAAAGTACAATCAAAATCCAAACTTTAACACAAGAAATGATCCAAATGATGTAAACTACTCTAAACTTATTCAAACCCAAAAACCTTATGAAAACCACTAGAAATCTAAGAACATGAAAGATGAGTGATCAAACCATGGCTCTTGATACCATTTGTAACATATTGGATTTCACAAACACATCAAATCATATTAAAAAGGGGCGTATGAATTGAGTTTTAGAGAGAGAAAGTAAAGAGAGTTAGGAACTTGGTGAGACAAAGAAAAATGATATTGAAATTTCCAACCCTCTACCTTATGAGGTAGAGGGTATTTGTAGTTTCTTACAAGACACGCCTCCTACGGGCTGTGGATCAGGCATACAGTGGGTAAAGATCCGTCCGTCCTCCACGGTGTTACTTAACTAACTACTTATTAACATAACTTGACTACGACTACGAGCTTTCTAGCGAATACATATATTTAAGGTGACCGACTCTTTAACTAATGGATTTTATAAATCCTAACACGATAGATGCAACGTCAGAGGTCTCACTGCATCAGCAAACAGTTTTCTTCCAACCTTCAGCAACAACAACAAAAGCAGTTAAACCATCTAACGTATCTTTGTGCAAGACAAGTAGTGGATGATGCCATTTTTTCTTAAAACAATTTTAAAAATATTGTTTTGAAAATGGGAAAAATATTGTTTTTAAAATAAACTGAACTCAAATTTTGGAAATCAACCGGACTTCATTTTAAACATAAGTCACTCAATCAACGACTACGGCCATTGATTGAGGGGGAGAGTGATTTCAAATAAAATATTTTTCAAACGATATTTTTTCATGGTATGATTTTCTTTAAAACTCAAAGATCTTTCAAAATGAAACTTTTTCTGTTCTTGTTTGATTGTGAAATTGTTTTATTTTACTTAAAGATCTCTTAAAAACTATCATACCTGACACTAACAATCTTTAAATGTCGAGAAACTGTTCCTTATCAATCATTTTTCAAAATTAAATCGTGCCACGTGTTTCCCCTAAAATTTTCTAAATGATTTAAATCATTTGGGATCACAAATCTCAAATGGTTTGATATTTTTGATCGGGGGAGAGATCTTGATTTAAATCTCAAATCGGTTTTAAAGGGTGATTGTTTCAAAAGCACTCCTTCTTTTATGTGCCAAACGATTTCTAATACATAATGCACATGATTAAGGATGAGCATTTAACCTAAACCAGAAGTGAATTTAAACCAGGCATATTTTCTCCCATCTTTTCTAAACCTATTTAAATCACTTGGGATCCAAAATCTCAAAGGACTTGATATTTTTTATCGGGGGAGAAAATGTGATTTAAATATGAAATCTGATAACAACTGATCGTTTTGACTCAAAGTGCAGGCTGCTCTCCCATATGTGCTAAATGCTTTCGAACCTCGAAGCACATATTGAGGGGGAGCATTTCAAAAGAAAATAAACTATCAAGGTACAAATGGTTTTATGTTTCAAACCTTGAAGCACAGATTGATTTTATAATGGTTTTCTATATGGCAGTATGATCGTGGAAGTACTTCAAAAACCTCTTTCCTCTATGTGTTAAATGATTTCAAATGACCAACGCACATTTTGAGGGGGAGAATTTACCAAGAAAATCAAATGGCTATTTCCACAGAAATTGTGATCAAGAAATTATTTCAAAGAACTCTTCCCTCCATGTGCTAAACAATTTCAAATCATATGCACATGTTGAGGGGGAGCATTTCTAAATGATCAAAACAATTACGGTACAAAATGCTTTGATATTATATCACAAGTACCTTGATTGATTTTCCAAATGATTTTTAAATTGGTTTCGAGAAGGAATGAACTGTACCAAAAGACCTACCAATTTACTTTATGCATGGTGTTGTAAGGATGGTTTGGTTAGGTATTAGTTCCCACGATCCCGCCAGAACCGGAGGGATCTACCTAGGGACAATCCACTAGATAGTGTATAAGTCCTTAGGTATAATGAAAAAAGGAGAAAAATGAGAATACGGGAAGAGTGCATACTGAGACTGAGCTAGTACTGGAATAAACCCAACAAGGTTCTAGTTATGGAATCTCGTTAAGAACTGAAGGGGTTGAAGAATGAAAAAGAATTCAATGTGAAAAAGGTGAAAAGAAATAGCCCCCCATTAATTCAACCTTAGGGCAGAAACAGGGTTCAATACATATGCTACTGGTGTTTACTAAGGTAACACTGGTACTGAAGACAAGACGTTATGGACCCAGTGATGCACTGCACCTAACTTCCCAAGATACTCAAGTTCCTATTAAAAGGACTTGTTTCATTGTCACGGGGAACCTATATTATCTATCGACTTTCTCTTAGAGATTGTTGATATTGAAGAAGGAGACCCTCTCCCTAGTCTCCGGCATAGGAAACCAAATATGCACGATTGAGTCTAGAGCCAAGAGATCATCCACAATATCTCAATAGGACACAAAATTAATGAAGACTTACGGTTTCACACAATGTGGAAAGTAAGTATATATTGAGAGTCCTACCCATTATCCTTGTGGTATTGCCAGATCATCCGAGTGATATGTAAAGTATTCACGATGAAGATGGAAATCCTTCTAGAGCCAACATCAAACAAGCTCTTGGTGGGTGACATGTGAGATCTTTTCAAAAGATCAAGCTTGTGACAACTAGATAGAAACAATGAGGCGATTCATTCTTGAATCAGCCTTGGTCCAGGAAATGAATTGACGAATACTTTTGGAAAAACCGTTCGATGTGCAAATCTTCTTTTCTCTAGCACATCGAATGTGTATTCATTTTCAAACACAAAAAGTATCTCTGATTGAAAGAATACTTTTGGAAAACCCGTTCGATGTGCAAATCTCTTCTTTTCTCTAGCACATCGAATGTGTATTCTTTTTCAAATAAAAAAGGTATTTTTGATTGAAAATTGATCTTTCTCATGAAACCTTCGTCGTATTGCAAAACTCTTTCTTCTAAGCAATACGCGATTTTTTTCAAATAAATTTTTCATCAATCAGTGAATCTCAATTCCCTGGTTCACTCACACCGTGTTGTCTACTTTGGGACGCTACAATTTGAGAAAGGCTAGAACAGCTGCGAAACCCTGTCAAGGAGATTCTTCGGAACTCTTCCTGATCAAAGGAAGTATTTACACTAATCAACGGGGAACCGTGGTTCTTGCAACTATATTCATCGAAAGTGAACAAAGACACTTTCGTGTGTTTTATTGCTAATTGTTGTTTGCAGGAACTGTTGACTGTTGCAGCTGATCAGGGTTGAGAAGTCAATTCACAACCGCATTCTCACAACATTCACACTTAATTGTAGAAAATCATGACCATCAAAAATATACTACAAAGATGCTTCCGCTACTCTGATGAAAAAATGTCATGATCCATAAAGTGTGAGCATGTTGGCCCAAAAGTCACAACCTCACATGAAGGCAACACAATAAATGGTGATCTAGAGATTTACTGTGGCTGATGATCTCAAAGAAAGCTCGAAGATCATCAAGATGTGGATCAGTTCAAAGACCTCCACTGAAAGTACAAAATAATCAAACTATGAAGAGTCACTGCTTAAGCACAAAGATTGCGAAAGTAAAGAATTAAAGTCTACAAACTCAAGACTGAAGATTAAATAGAATGCTAGGATTCAAAATGTAAAACATGGGGTGACCTCCCTTAGGGGGAGATTGTTAGGAATTAGAAATTCCATAGTGAAGAGTCGGTCATCCCAAATATAATCTAGCATAAGTTAGCTCGTAGACATATCGTTATTTACGTGTTTATTAGCTTAGTTATTAGTTTAGAGTAACACCGTGGAGGAAGAACGGGTCTTTACATACTCTATGCCTGATCCACAGCCCGACTGGAGGGCGTATTAGTTGTAACTATAAATACCCCTTCCATCCTTGGAAGGGGTGGTGCTTCTCATTCAATCTAACCTTTCTCTTTTTGTTTATCTTTCTCTCTAGAATCACCCTCTCTACTCTCTTCATCTCTCTAAACATGGCATACTTGTATAATCATAATCCTAGACCACCCGAATCATCAAACAACATAATCTGTATGATCCTACACTGATAATCCTCATCTGGGTGATATTTATGCTAGCGCTAATGTTGCGGATCCTGTTCATTCCGGTTTTGGAGCTGATGTTTTGATGTCTGATGTTGCGCTTGAGACTGTGTCGACATTTACTCGTGCCGTGGCCACGGGTTCTCATCATAAGAAGAGAAAGGGTTTGGTTGAACCTACCTATCCTCCTAAAAAGTTGAGGAGGGATCATGTGGATTCCGATGGGTCTTCTGTTGGTGGTAAGTCTTCAGAATCCATTAAGAAGTTGTTGGCTCAAAGTGTTCAACATCCAGAAGTTTGCTTTAACGCTTTGCTCGCTCATTCCTCTTCTTCTCCTTCATTATCAATCACTCTTTTTCTTGAAGCCGGAACTCCTGCGGACTCTACTTTTGGTTTGCTTCGTCTTGATGGTTCTCATGTCATGCCTACTTCTTTTTTGAGTTTTATCCTTTGTAATGTTTTAGCGTTTTCCACTTTGGTTGACTTGCTATTTTTGTTGTTTGTTTTTGTCAGGTCTTCTGTTCCAGTTATGACGGATGATGTTGCTACTACTGTCTCATCTGTTATTGAGAAGGGAAAGGACAAAATAGGTGACCCTTCTTCTCTTCCTGATGCTTCTTAGTCCGTTGGCGGTGCGCGTCCTAATATTAGCAATTTTTCTGATTGTGATTTTTCAATTGGGGATATATGTGCTGCTGATGGTGAAGATTCTAGCTCTTCATCTAATGTTCACATTCCAAAGTGGAGTGTGATCAAGAGCTCTCTTCTTGACGACTCTGACAAGTATTGTAGGATGGTTGATGAGTTTGTCCTCTTCCCTTCTTTTCTGTAGTCCATAACATGGACTATGATCGAATTATTATGGAGTTTAATGTTGGGACTGCTCGTCAAGTATGCCTTAGTGCTGAGGTGCGTATGCGCTCGGAGTATAATATGATGGAGAAGAGGCATATGTCGGTTTTTATGAAGGATAAGGAAGAGGAAATTGCAACCATGAAAGCTGAAGCTGCGAAGGTAGTGTCCTCTGAGGACCGGGCTTTTGCTTTGGAGGCTTCCAAATTCCCCCTTGCTGTTGAAGTTCATTCTTTGAGAGGTCTAAATTCTGCCCTTGAGCAGGAACGGGATTCTCTCCGGGTGGAGTTAGCGGCCCTTCGGTTGTCTACTGGTGAGAAAGACCATGAGCTTACCATCTTGAGGTCTGAGGTTGCTGTAACTAAATCATAGTATGTCAATATTTCGGGCCATGTATGTGGTGTGATTCTTTAAACATTTTTCCATTTACTTATTTGCTGTTATCTTTTAACTTTGTTGTATTTTATTTTTTTGCTTCAAATACACACCTTGGAAGCTTCATGTTCCGAACTTCATATTCAGATTCCTTCCTTCGATGCCTTAAGGGAAGAATTTGTAAGATTCAAGATACCCAATCAGATTTTATTATGAAGAAGATTGATTCGTTGAGTGTCGATCTCTCTGAGTTAGCCCTTCATCTTGATGAGGAGGTTTACCCTCGTTTCCTGACTGTTTTTTCCAGCTGCCGTTGGCTATTGACTTATGGTATGAAGCTTGTTGTGTTTAACTTTCTGAATTCTTCGAAGTATTCTGCGGCTATGACAACAACTTTTAGTCGTGCTATTGGGAAAGGCATGAAAGATGGCTTGGCGGCAGGTATTTGTCATGGTAAGGAGAAGAGGGAGCTCGCAGACTTTGATGTGCATAACCCATCCGCAGAAGCGGACTACTATTCTGCCATGCATGCCCTTAGTGACATAGAGTTTTCCTTACTTGCTGCTATTAAGTCTCAAAAGGATGCCAGCATTGCATATGTTATGGATCTTCATTCTGTTGAGGGACCGCATGCGGAAGTTTCAGGGATTGCCGAGTTATAACCTGATCTTGAAAAACTTGTAGTCCCTATTCATGATAGGAAGACAAGCGCTGTCGTGGGCACTTGATCACTTTCAGAAATATCTTGCTACTCATCGGTCTGCGATTGCTGATGTTTATAACTCTTTAATGGATCCTTTTTCTGCTCGGAATGTTGTGGGTGTGGAGGCGTTTTCGAGCGATGAGGCGGCTATTGCTCCTACCACTTCTTTGTCATTGGCAGTTGGTTCCGCTATTCCTACTGAGTCCATTTCCATTGATGATTATGATATTGGAGAAGCCAGTGTTTTGATTGGTAGTGTAAATGATCCGCACCCTAGGGTGGGTGAGAATTCTTCCGCTTTGCTTGAATTAGAAATGATTGAGACTGGCTTGGGGTGGAACTATTTTTTTATGTTTAGATCCTTGTAATGTTGAACAATATTCCACTCTCTTTGAATATGTCATGAATATTTATCATGGTTGCGTGCAACCTTTCTTTGCGTATTGTTTTTCTGCACATTGTTTTAATTTGTGCAATGCTATTATCATAGTTTCATACAAATATGCATGTAATAATAGTCTTTTTTTGAATATCTGTGGGTTATTCTCCCAGTACTGGGCTTGCATTACCTCTTATGTACTTTGGTGACTTTTTTGATTATTCACCTTTCCGTTATGCGAGATAATGTCTATCTTTTGTTATTCGGAATAACATTCTTTGGGTTGTACCCAAGTATGTGCTTGGACGTCTTATGCACTAATAAAATAAAATTATTGAAAAAATAAAATGATGAAGGTAGCTAATCTTCACTTTTTTATTTATTTAACATTATCCAAAATACATTACAAAATAGATAAAATCAAATATATTGTACATAATTGTTATGGCCGACTTCTCTTACCCCTTATGCGTAGTTCTTTTTGTTATTATCCAAGTTCTATGCCCGTTGAAGTCATATTTTGCTCGGAGATTTTTGATGACATACATCATTTTTGCAAAAGTTATACTTCTTAACACGTTCCCATAGTGATCTTACTATGCTTGAAGAAGTCTGCTCTTGTTTTTGCACGTAGATTGTCCATAGCAGAGTGATATGCTTGTTAAGATTGTAATCTTTGTCCTTGAAGGGCTTTCCTGGCGGAATGCCTCTTTGCGGAAGTCACCCTATTTCTCTGGAGGGATTCCCTGCGGAATGCTACTTTGCGGGGGTTGTAATTTTTTTATGGACCTCTGTGGCGAAAGTATGCTTACGAATATTACGCCTTTCTGCTTAAGGGCTTGAATCCTCTTCTTGTCTGCTATCCTCTTCTCTGTATTTTTCTCCCAGAACTGGAGCAGCTGGCCTCGCTTGTTGGAGCGGGTGCAACAACTAAACAATGCCATTCAGAGAACTTTTCAGAAAAATGTGCCTTTTTCCGTGATAGTAAGGCTTAGTGGAGTAGCTTTTCCACCCGCGTGGTATTTTAATTTATCCCGGCCTTCGTAAGATCGTCTTATGGCTTAACCTAGTATTTCCAACCCCTTATTCTTGAGTTGCTAGGTCCTAGCCTTGCTTGCAGGCTGGGCTGCAACAAAGGAAAATGGAGGCGTTGTTTTCATCCTTTGTTGCTTTACGTTGTAAGAGAAGCTTCTTGTTAGTTAGGGGCCGCTTTATGTAATTCCTTACCCATAACATTATTTTTTGTTCTTCCCTAATGAGCCATCCTTTTCCACGTTCTATCACTCCATTCGTACCCCCCAACTATCATCATTCCGCCTTACCCTGGTAAATACTGAGGTTAACCAGGGAGCACCTCCACTATCTTTTTTCCCAACGGCTAACGGGGGTCTAACTGTAAATACGACTCCTTCCATGGAATTCACCATATTGCTCAAAAAGGTACTAGGAGATGTCATAGAAGGGGGTTTGAGTGAAGGAGTGTTGTGAAGGATTGTGGTGGTGGGTTATTAGTCGTCATTTTAGAATGACTAATTGTTATTAGTAGTCATTTAAGAATAAGTTTGAGTTACCGGGGTATATGCTTGGCTTTCGCGTCTTCTTTTTGGTTTTTCATCATGGGGATAAATGCTTAGATGATTCGTAAGTTTTCTGGAAACGATCGCAGATGAATGGCGTGTTGTTATTGAATAGAGAGTATATTCTTTCTGTGTTATGTACGATCATGTTTTTCTTTTGAAAAACATCTTCAGCTTTCTTTTTAAGTTTCTCGTGGGTGGTTACTATGCCAAGGTTTTTAGTGTTAATGAATGATTATTTTCTTCTTGCTTCTTCTTCCTTTCCCTTTTTTACTTCGTGTAATTATAGCGAATTTTTTACTGTTCTTGCACGCGTGAGCATTAATTTTTATCTACTGTTTGGTAGGTAGGCACGTGCCTAGACTTGTAGCCTGAGCGTCTGCTTGCTTTGTTGGATTTGACATAAAGTTTCTTGGGAAGGAATGTAAATCTGTACATCCCAGATTTTCTTTCTTGTTTGAATATTTGGATAAGGATTATCTTTTTATTTCCGCAATGGCTGGGTTATTATGTCGTTATCAGGAGCTTTGGTTTCTCGAAGCAACGCTCTTATCTTGATTTTGTTGCTATTTTCCCATTGTAGCATTTATGATTCGCATCGGATGCGCTCCTATGTGTTCCAGTGAGCCTCTGCTTGCTCTTTCGACCAATTTTCTCTAATAAGTGAGGTATCTTTTTTTCCATACTATTTACAGGCTTCCTTACCCGTTATCTTGAGTATGAATTTTGTTGAAACATGATCTTTGACTAATCCCATTTTTTTTGTTTACAGTTGTTCTTCTGCGGCTGTTATTTTTGCTTTCGAGTCTCACTTCCTTTCCATTGTGACCTTCTACTTTCTTTATTTTGAATTATCTTTTTTTTGGTACACATTTCCCACTTATTCCTTGGACAGCGTCCCTTTTGTTTGTTGTGGTGTTTTCGTATGATTTCCCCTGAGCTAGTTGTACCAGGGTGGTAGAGTGGCTCTTGACACTTGTACTTGGCTCAAGAGTCTTTTTCGGAGATTCATTCCTTTATTTACTGTTGATTCCTTGCTCCCTGACGTTGTGTCTTGACTGATACTTTTTAGGCTTGAAGTATCGTCTATAAAGATGAGGAAACCAGGATTTTTCCTTTTCGTGTGGATATCCGTATCCCCCCTTTTTTATCTGGTATTTGATGATATTGTGAGTTTCTTTATTATGTATGTCACACGGGAGCTATGATTATATCGTCGGTGTCGTTGTCTAACATGTGCGTATTTCCGCTGCTTGTTCTGGCGGAGGATGTTATAGTTATGTCTATGTAGTCTTTCCGTGTACATCCATATTATGTTTCTCTATTTCGTCCGGTGTGTGAGATGTTTTCGCCTTGTGTTTTGTTATAAATAAATTTGAGGGATTTTTAATTTTTAGTTACGATTATGGTTGTGGCTACGCTGGGCTTAATCTTTGGTTTTTCCCGGCTCTTCTTTCGCTTCTACCATCTTTCCTTTCTTTCTTTCTTCTCTTTCCTTTTTTAGATGGAGACATTCATCCGTATTATGTCTTGCTTTTCCATGGAATTCGCAGAATTTTCCGTTGTTCTTTTCTTCAGTTGGGGTAGTTGGAGGTAAGTTTAGAGATCTTGCTTTCTTTGGTGCCGATACTTCCTTTAAAGGTTAAGGAGAGGTGGGGAAGCCTTTTTGTCTCTCTCTTGTTCTAAACCCGTTCCTGAACTCTCTTTTGAAATTTTGTCAACGCCCGACTACGTTTTGCTTCCTCGGCATCTGTATCCATGGTTTCCTCCTTTCTTTATTCCCGGCAGTTGTTTCTCCCCGTAGGAAAGATGTTGGTATATTCATTACTTCGTTCATTGATTTTGGAATCCTGTCGTGTAGCCGTTTGATTAGTTCCGGATCTGTGATACCGTGCATGAATCCTGAGATTTTCATAATTTCCGGCGCTCCCTTTACATCCCTAGTTTCTTCCTTAAACCTGTGTACGAAGTCTTATGTAAATTCACCTTACTTTTGCTTGATGTGGTGGAGCTCCACGGGATCTTTAATGCACTTCTTTTGTTGGAGGAAGTTAGCTAGAAAGACCACTTTCAGCTCATTGTAAGTGTCTACTGATTCTGGCGGAGGTCATCAAACCAAACCCTAGCGGATCCAGTAAGCATGGAGTTTAAACGTGTGACACTAGGTTGGCATGGCTTAGCGCTCCACCTTCGCAGCTGCTTGGAAGATCTTGAGATGATCTTCTTGGTCCCCACTTCTCTCATATGTTTTCACATTAGTCGGCATACGTGTGCTCGTTGGTATTTCAAAGTAACGAATATGTGGAGTGAACTATCAGTCTCCTTACATACCCATGGTCTGGCCAGGTCGTCATCGCCAAGGCTTGACTTCCGTTTCTTGGATTCGGACTTCCGATGTCCACTTCCACTATTTCCACTTTCAGAGAGTTCACATATCTTCCGCGAGTGCGCCCTATTGTTTCCATGCCTCCTAGAGTTAGCTTATGTTTTCTGCGAGCATGAGCTATGATAATAGCTTTTCCCCCTTCTTTGGGAACTGTGGCGAGTTGATCATCTTGGATCTCTGGAATACACTGAGATGCTTTTTTCCCTATCTCCCAGCCTGTGGAATACACCTTTGTGTAGCCTTTTAAACACCACCTCTCGTTCCGCATCTTCCTTTCTTGGCGATCTACACCAACTGTGCCTCCGGTAGAAGCCTTCTTGTGTGTCTCGGCATTTCTTAGACTCACGCTTTTGCCTCAAATCTCTCCCCCCTTTTGCTGTTCCCGACTCAAAATGTTGTGGTACTTTGCGGAAGTTGAGCCGAGTTTTTATCGCTTCCAATGCTTTGGCTCTTTCTTCCTGCTTCCGGACTTTCTCTGTTACAATTGGTAAAATCTGGTCATAATACTTGTCGCAGTATCTCATGAGGGCTGCGTCGGATGCGGGTCCCTCAAGTTCCACCAGAGATGTATCACCTTCCCTTTCCAACACATTCCGTACGATGATGCGAGGGCGGGAATCGGTCCAGGCCGATTGCTCATGGTGAGTATTTTTTGAGAATGCAGTTTTGTACTGATCCCACAGATGGCGCCAACCTGTTAGTACAAAAAGGGTGATGGGTTATAATGAGTGTGTACGATGCTTGTTGTATTAGGCCGACAAGCTGTTGATGGGCTAATCTTGTACTAATCCAAGTGATTGATTGAATCCCAGCACAAGTGAGAGTAAACCGTTAGCGTTACCGGGGGGATGGACCCCAAGATTAAGCTCGCGTGAGAGTAAGTATACATTCTTGTCAGAGATAATAAGAGTTTGTGTGTTATTATCAGAGAGACACTTTTACCTTGTGAGAAGGTTAAAATCCCTTTTATAGGCGAGTCTCACTGCTAGGGTTTCCTAACAACTCAGAAATAAAAGTTAGTAGCCGGAGTGGTACCCTTTTCGGGAAAAGTCCTGTATTAATCGCGCATGCGGACACAGAGTGCTTTCCGCGGCTAAAGGTTTGGTTCGCTAGGCATTCTGCGTGCGTCTTTGAGTATGGACCATAGCCGATTTTGCTATTAGGCTTATTGTTGATCCAATACTTTTGGTTGTTTCGTTGTTGGGCCTGGGCCCATAATGCGTATAGCACGAGCTAAGCCCAGTAGGCCTGTTGTACGTACTATACGTGATCAGTCGGTAAGTCCAAAACTAAGTCCAAAACGGATCGTCTCTTAATGAGCTAATGTAACTACTTAATAAAATCCACAAAAATTCATTGAACTTCTTAAAATATATTGTGGAAAACTAGAAGGGGGGTTTGAATAGCTTTCCCGATTTTAAGTTTAGATTCAAAAACTTTAGATTCGATCTTATGTGAATTTTCGTATGGATGGATAGAAAGTATGAAGCAATAAGTAATGTAAGTAAGGAAAGAAAGTAGTGACATAAGTGATTTACAGTGGTTCGGCTACAAGGTCACCATCCTTGCCCAACTCCCCTCCCCGAGTCTCCTACTCAAGAGTTCAAGCACTATGTCAACAAGCTCCTTCAACACGGCGGAGAAGCCTCAAAACGTCGCTTACACTTTTTCCGTTTCAAAGCTAAATACCGAGTCCTTAACACGGCGGACCAAACCAACACAACTATAACACAACAACTATGTGAAATATGAAATACAAGATCTTGCTACAGAAATCTTACGGAGGAACAAATCAATCAAGGACCCCTTTGAGAAGGACCTATATGAGAATCACAACAAAAGCAAGAAGAACTACTAGATAGATCAAGAGATCTGAGATTAGAAGGGAGAAGTAATATATGAGAGAGTCTGTAAAAAGAGGGTGAGTAATAATGAAGAAATGGCTCACTATTTACAGGCAAAAATCTCTACTGTAGCCCGGTTCCTACGGATCCCTCTCTTGAGAGATCCGTCCAGTGTAATCCCAGGGATCCGTTGATAACTTTATATTCGTTATCAACAAAACACAAAAAGATTGGCTAAATATGAATAAAATTTTTTACGGTTTATTTGTATTAACAATCTCCTCCTTTTTGTTGATGACAAAACATAATGTTATGATTAGTAAAACTTAAGATTAGATGTATGTTTTGAAAGCATATGTAAGTCTTACTTCTTCTCCCCTTTTTTGTTGAAACAAAAAGCGATCCTAACGAAGAAATAAAGTGTGGAATAAAAATAAGTATGATCCACAAAGCACTAGCTCCCCCTTGACGGTAGCTCCCCCTAGAATTGGACGTCAAGTGAGAAAATATAATACCTACAAAAAAATGTTAGTAGTAACATGTAATATAATCTCGTATGGGACGAGAAATAAGATGGAGAGCCAAGGTACGTAAACAAGGCCTTGTAATAAAATACCAAAGTGTAGTGGTATATAGACCACTTACAAAATGTAAAACTAAGAACAAGGTTTGTTCCTTAAAATGACTAAAAAAAAAATAGATAAACTAGTAATATCATTCCTTCCGTGCTTGCATATGGTGAGATATGTAAGTTTTGGTGAGTGATGATATTGATGCGATCAAGGATGTGGTTAAGTATGAATCGCATCTCGTCCCATATTTCCATTGTAAGTTCCATAGTGGATTGACAATGTTCACAATGTAAATGATGAGGATAGTGTGGGTGGATGTTTTTCGAGTAAGTTTGATTTGTGGAAGGCGGAATATGTGGTGGAAAAGTTGGTAAATATGGATCAAAGTCCATGATGTTAGTGAGTGGTGGAATATAAGAACCTAGATGTTCTTGTAAGATAATGGGAGCTAAAGGTGGTGAAGTTGCAAGATCTTTGTAAAGTGTGTTTGGAGATGTTGGTGGTGTTAAAAAGACTAATTCATTTGGGTTTAAGTTGGATGTTTGTTGGGTATATTTTGTTTGTTGAAATGGTGTGGGTGGTGGACTAGACACGGGTAGTGGGATTGTTTTCGGAGTCTTAAGGAGTTCCGATAGTGCGATTTTATGTGGAGACTCGATAGGTGATGGTGGTGATGAGCTTGTTGAAGATTATGGAGGTGCTACAATGGAATCATTTGGTGGTGAATGAGTAGTTGGTGATGGACTTTTTGACAATGGTTTAGTTAAATAACAAGGTCGGATGCTAATCCGTGCAGTTCTTCTTGATTTGAGTTGTGGTACTACGGAAGTTGGTAGGATAATGTTTTGGATTTCTTGAAGATGATTGTTTTCAATAGGTGGTTCATCAATGTTGGAAGATCTTTTGGATGACATGATGATTGTTTGTGAGGTTGAGAGTGATGGATATGCAAGCAGTTTAGAACCATATTTATAGAGAAAATAATGAGTTGGAGTGAATGCTAAAACCAAAATGTGGACTAAAATCTAATGATTAGATATGAATTTAAGGTATGTGATCATGAGAACACAAGCATTAAGTAACATACTCATTAGTGAAAGAGCTAAAGTGATGAAAATGATAATGTTTTTAGCCAAAGTGAAAAAATAGAAGAAGAATTTTTGCTTCTGTCCCACGGTTCCCACGGATCCGTTCCTTTAGGGAGCCGTCCAGCATAAAAGATGGGATCCGTGGTACTGGTGACTCAGGCAGCTCAAAATTTTCTTTTTGGAAACATTGGTGCCTAGTGTGTGCTTATATGCAAACCATTTGGAGTTGCGGTTACCTTGACTCCTAAAAAGATAAAAATAAACAAAGAAGTGAAAAAGCATATTATTATGTGAGATAACCCGAGTGCCCTTAATTCATTTTTGCTTAAATGAATGTACCCAAAAAGACATATTAGTTATGTTGAAATCACTCCTAAACTAGAATTCAAGTGTTAGTAATTAATATGTAATAGTTAGCTTAATTATGGCTTTTATGTTAGTAATCAAGGCTAGGCTCATGTAGAAAGCCCATGAGCCTATCCAAAGCCCAATAAGGAAAGGATGGGAACTTGGTGTGTTTCCCTAGTTCCCTCCTATAAATAATCTTGTAAACCCTCACTTGAGGGTTGGTTGTTCATTTACTTTTAATAATCACGCATAACTCTTCTTAATATCCTACGCGTATTGTTTGTTCTTGTTCAACCGATCACTCCTTATCTCTACTTCTTATATTGATGCTTGTGTTACTAATATGGTGACCTAATAGTGGTATCAATCGCCAAATAGTTGGGTGAAATGATTTTGTGTTTTTGAAGTTTTGTGTGTTACGTGTAATACTCGGTTTGTAAACTTTCACACGCATAAAAACTTATTTTTTACACTTTCAAATCCAAGATTCTTGTACTTTCAAGGTTATTAGGTGTTAAAGTTTAAGTTTTTGGTAAAAAGTTTCAAACTTTACGTGTAGATCATTGTTTTTAAGCTGGGTTTTAAACGTGTGGATATTTCTACGCGTAACGTGTTTAAAAGTTTTGGATCATCAAGTTTCACACTTTTGTGTTATTTTGGTGATATTGAAGCTGTTTCATCACAAAAATCTGGTTTAGAAACATCTTTGGGCATAAAACTCAGTTTTGGAAAATCCTACGCGTAAACAAACCCTAATCTTACGCGTAAGTTATCCGTGGTTTGATCTTCAGTTTTCTTGGTTTACTCAGCATTTTCTTGCTTGGATAAGCCTGAAAACACTTCGACTTTGGATATCTTTTACACTGAGATTAGTGAAAAGGATTTTTGGGCAAAACCTTAGTTTTACGCCTAAGCATAAAAGCTTACGAGTAAAAAATATTACGCCTAAGCTTTTTTCTACGCATAAGCACGTCTTACGCCTAAGGAAAACTTACGCATAAGTTTCTTACTGCTAAGTCTTTAGTTTACGCATAACCTAAGGTTTTACTAACCCTACACGTAAGCTAATCCTACGCATAAGTTCTCTTCTTATGCGTAAGTTTGGTGTTTTTATGCCTAAGGTTTCCTTTTCCTAAGCTTGGTTTCTACGCCTAAGGACTCTTCATTAACAAAGTTTCATTCGACTACAAAGATCCATTTTACAACACAAGTTTTCAAGATATCTCAACCACCATACTCTAACTACTTTCCTCATGTGTATCCTCAACAACAACAACAACAACAACAACTCAGTCAACAACAACAACAACTCAATCTACAACAACAAGTTTATCAACAACAATTTCAACAACAACATTTTCCACAACATGGAGCAATTCCACCACAAATGGTTCAACCACCACCTAGTCTTCAAGTACAACCATACACAAACATTCACAATCAACATCCGTCCAGGAATACTATGAAGGAACCGTCTTAGTTTGGAAAGATGTGTGAAGCTCTAAGTAGCCAACAATCCATACATGAAGCTGGATCACTTGATAGACCTCCAATGCTCACTTCCGGAAACTATGATCAATGGGTGATACGGTTCTTTAGGTTCTGTGATATAAAGAAGCCACATGGAAAGTTCTTAAAGAAGGCCATCATGGAAGGTCCATTTCAGATGCCTACTGTTATTACACCCGGAGATCCAAATGCTACTCCACCAAGAGGTGATGTCACCAACATTGCAACTCTTTCTGACCTCACTGCTAATGAACTTCTACATTTCGAAGTCGATGAGCTAGCAATGCAATACATCCTTTTGGGATTACCCAATCCAATCCTTTGAAGTTTTGATGCTCAAAAGACTGCTAAAGCAATGTGGGAACATATTCATCTTCTTATGGAAGGCACTGAACTCAATCAAGAAGACATGTAATCCAAAATCTACTTGGCTTATGAACACTTCATGATTGAACCCGGAGAGACATTAGAGTCATATCATCATCGATTCTTAGACATCATCAATGACTTGGACAAACACAACATCATCATGCCAAGAATTGCTGTCAACACTAAGTTCCTGAGTAGTCTTGGTCCTGATTGGGAAAAGTATGTCATTTTCATCCGTCAAGCTAAGAATCTTCATCATGCTACATACGGATTGTTGTACGACTATTTGAAGCCCCACCAAAAAGAAGTTGACAAAGAAAGGGTTATCCGTGGACAACCTGTTTCACCTTCACTTCCGGACAATCAACAATTAGCATTGTGGGCTCAAGCTTGTTATCCTCAATTCCCGACTTTACAAACTGTATTCACAAATCCTCCACAACCCACTGCTCAACCAATTGCAACAATCACACCATATGACCCATCAAAGTAACAATCTCACGAAACTCAATTGGTTCCATACAACAACAACAATGATCAAGCACTTTACAGTGAATCCAATGAAGATGCAGAAGCTTTCGATGCATTGCAACAAGGGTTTGTCATGATTTCTAGAGCCTTCGGCCGATACTCTAACAAATCCAACAATCGCATTCGTACCTCATCTAACACAAGGCATCAGGCTGTTGTTAACAATGGACGTGTTGAAGTTCAGAATCGTGGTAATGTTCGTCAGATGGGTGGTGTTCAAGGGTTTAATCAAATGGGAATGAATAACATGGGTACTCCACAACAACAAAGGGCTCAAGTGGTTGAACAGGGTAATGCTCAGAATGGGGTTAATGGTCTTCGTTGTTATAACTGTAATGAGAAGGGTCATCTGGCTAATGCATGCCCAAAGCCGAGGACAAGAGGCAGCGCTTATCACAAAGAGGCTTTACTCTTGGCTCTCAAGGATAAAGCTGGTGGAACTCTTACCAACAAGGAACACAGCTTCATTGCAGATGCAGATTCTGATGATGACATGGAGGACTTGCAGGCTAATGCATAAGTGATGTTGATGCCACACATGCAAGCTCTCCACATGAGTGACACAGGCCCAGTGTATGACACTGACGGCTTGTCTCAGGTACCAGATCAAAATTTACTCATTAATGATCTGATATCTCAGCCAACATCTACATCCGACAAGTATCAGAGTGTTCAACATGCGCCATCTACATCTCATTCCGATGATAATCAAATAGACCCCGTAGTTATATTTGATGATCAAGATGACCTTATGGTTACCATTGATAATCAAGTTGACTCCGTGGTCATACTTGAGGATCTGACTAATGATCATGTGGAGACTCACGTTGAACAAGATGAACCTTCGTCTCATCTAGAAGTTGAGCTCATGACCTTAATTAAAGACCAACAATCTCGACTGGAAATTTGCAAGCAATTAAAGGAAAAAAATGCACTGTTAACTAGGGATAATGAATGCTTAAAAAGGCAACTCAACGTTTTCAAAACTCAAGAAAAACGTGAACAAGGTTTTAAAGTCGCTTTTGCTAAATCTCATCAAAACCAAAAATCATTAGAACGACAGATACGTGATCTAGTCGTATCCAAGAATGCTTTGTTGTCTCAAATAGAACAACTGAAACATGATCATAAACAACAACTTAACGCTCTTACATTGGAAACTCAAAAAGCCAAGTCTGAGTTGTTAACTTGTCAAAAACAGTTCTCTGAGTACAAAAAGCATTCCATGAAACGAATAGATGACTATCTTGAGGAAATTGTCGACCTACAAAACAAAATCAAAGAGTTTCGAACTGTTGTTTATAAACATGGTGAATCAATCACAACGATTCAAAAGTTTACTTTTAAACCAAATCCAAATGGATATGGACCGAATCTTGCTGATTACAAACCTAAGTTTTCAAACAGAGCATTCAAACCAAATCTTGAAGTTTACAGTACAGAACATAGAATTGATGATTCCATTATGAGTGTTGTTGAGTATAACCGTCAAGAGGAATTAGATGCAGAAGACGAGAGTCGATCAAAATTAGAAAATGTTGTTTATTGTGACAACCCGTACTTTCAGGTCATGTCTCGACACATTTCATGTCTCATTATTTCAACATTTTTAGTAAACTTGGTTTACTTGTTTCAAATTCGCGTAACCTTGGAGGTTTAGCGGCGAATTCATGATCATGTCATCACGTACATTTCATATGGACTATTATTAGTCTACATTTCATGGACATCATGTGCATCTCATTAGTACATTCACGACATTTCATTTCACCTTCAACGCGTAATTATTATGTTTAATAATTTTTATCGCGTGAGTTTTTATTTGGTATATTTAACCGTTACTTTCAAAAATGATCCCGAGGTATTTTTAAACTTATATTTAATTCATAAAAACTATATTTTTAGTTTTCCTAGTGTTTCACATTTATTTGGTATTTTAATCGTTAAAGTTTAATTATTACGTCGTTCTCTTAAAAATCTTACGATAATTATTTTATCACCCGAATTTCACAAGGAAAGTATTTTTACAATTTTTATTATCACATTACAATCTATTTTGACCTATTAAAAACTTACTTGTACCAAAAACTTCCATTTACCTTAACTTAACTTTATTCTACTTACACTTTCTTACAACTTGTACAAGTAAATGTTTATACAATACAATTTATAAAAAAAAAATATATATTTAGGGGAACATGATCCATGAAAAACGCCCAAGGGAGGGGAGTGTCTTAATTATGGCATGGCTTATGTTTTTTTTTCAATAATTTCATTCAAGCACAAAAGTCTTGCACTCAAGATATTTCTCACACATTTACATATTATCAAAGTGTAAAACAAATTTTTCCTCTCTTCCTTTTGGGTCTCCAAAACCGGCCTCAACAACAACAACCAAGGGGATCAAGATTTTCTTCAAGTTCAAGTGTTATTTCAACCTAGATCATATCCTTTTCATGGTTTTGAAATAAAAACCAAGGATATCTAAGTTTAATCCTTTGTTACCTCCACCTCTTCACTTGCACTAGTAAGCATATTCTCATCATTTTTATGTTTCCTTAACATTTTCATATGTTTCTTATCATTTTTGGAGCTTATATGCATGTATTGTGATTTATACCATTTATTTCATGATTTTAGAACTTATATATATTTATAGTCATCCTATAATTATTCCCAAGTTATTCTTTGGTCTTGATGGTGATTAGGAACCCATGACACCCTAAGAAGGTGTATGGTAGGATTAGATTAGCTTTGGAGTTGATTTGAAGGGATTAGAATAGGTTTTGTCCGAGAAAAACTATTTTCGTAAACTATAT
>BPTQ01000009.1:212324608-212417193 GCA_019973895.1 Chrysanthemum seticuspe | reverse complement strand
AAAAAAAATATTTAACATAACATATTTGTAAATGAACATGTTCAACATTCTTTCACATTCATCTTATTTCAATTCAATTCCATTTACCTTCAAAAACCATGTTCATTCAAAAATTATCCAGTTTTATCTAACATTACACTATTATTTTTAACATTTTTATGAAAGGAACACTTTAAGCCCACTATTTTATTAATAGCATTCTAAAAATTCTCTTGCTGCATTATTAATTTGAAATTGCTAATTTTATGGTTTATTTACACTTTGTGATCCTTTTGATTTTTATATCAAAAATACTTAATTTATATTCAAATTTTTATGGAGCCCTAGTAAAAACTTCCTATTAAAAACTTACTTGTACCAAAAACTTCCATTTACCTTAACTTAACTTTATTCTACTTACACTTTCTTACAACTTGTACAAGTAAATGTTTATACAATACAATTTATAAAAAAAAAATATATATTTAGGGGAACATGATCCATGAAAAACGCCCAAGGGAGGGGAGTGTCTTAATTATGGCATGGCTTATGTTTTTTTTTCAATAATTTCATTCAAGCACAAAAGTCTTGCACTCAAGATATTTCTCACACATTTACATATTATCAAAGTGTAAAACAAATTTTTCCTCTCTTCCTTTTGGGTCTCCAAAACCGGCCTCAACAACAACAACCAAGGGGATCAAGATTTTCTTCAAGTTCAAGTGTTATTTCAACCTAGATCATATCCTTTTCATGGTTTTGAAATAAAAACCAAGGATATCTAAGTTTAATCCTTTGTTACCTCCACCTCTTCACTTGCACTAGTAAGCATATTCTCATCATTTTTATGTTTCCTTAACATTTTCATATGTTTCTTATCATTTTTGGAGCTTATATGCATGTATTGTGATTTATACCATTTATTTCATGATTTTAGAACTTATATATATTTATAGTCATCCTATAATTATTCCCAAGTTATTCTTTGGTCTTGATGGTGATTAGGAACCCATGACACCCTAAGAAGGTGTATGGTAGGATTAGATTAGCTTTGGAGTTGATTTGAAGGGATTAGAATAGGTTTTGTCCGAGAAAAACTATTTTCGTAAACTATATTTTGTGATCTGTCCTTAAAACGGATTTCTGGAAAAACCCACTGATGGTACGACATTTTGGCCTTGATATTTAGAAAATATACTTTAAAACGAATCCGTGGCCGCTTGAACGGATAAAAACGGAGTTATAACGAAGCCGTGGTGAATTTTTAAAGTTTGATGACGAAACGTATTTTTTTTCTGAAAAACAGCTTGCTGTTTCTATATATTTCGGGTCAAAAACGAGCCTTAAGCTTCACAAATTATTTCGACTAGTCAAAAATATATTAGTTTACTTCGATACGAAGCTAAGGACATATTTTACGTAGAAAACGGATTTAAAACGACAAATATATGGCCGTTTTCATAAAGTTGCCGTAAATATTATTTTCTGAAAAATTATATTAATTCTACGTTACAAGTATTTCATTAGCTATATCGTCCATGTTTGCGGCAGTTTTTAACTATGATGCAAAACTTTTTATAACGAAGTGTCTTCTAGTAAAATCAAGTTCATCGGCCATATTTTTCAAAACAAAAAGCCGTTTGTCAAGCGGAGTCATAATAAATTATTTACGGATGTTCAAACATTGGCCGAAACTTATTTTCTGCACAACATTAACAAAAACCACCATCTTTAGCCTTTGATATCTTTATGATCGAGACCTTTTGAACGAAAACTCCTGAACTGAAACTTTTAGATATCGGTACAAACTTTCCAAAACCGTCGAGTTCGTTCTCTAACGATCGACGTACACCGTTTTACGGCTAGTTTTCCAAAGCCATTTTTGTTAATTTCAAGAAAATTCCGACGACAGTGTTTTGCGACGAAAAGTAGTAATTTCACCAAAAATCGTTATAAAACCATTGTAGGATGACATTTTGACGTAAAAACTTGTAAAGTCATTTTTGAAGGGTCAAGACGTCAAAAGAGTATTTTTCGACGACGAGTAATATTTTTTTCAAAACCCGTAAATGGTATAAATAACATACGAAGTGCATGCATAACATTACATTGCAACTCATTACATATCATATCATTCGTAATAGGTCATTTACGAGATTCACGCTATACCTCAGTGTATCCACTTTTGCCATCACATTATTGTCCATGTGAGTTTTCATAGCCCCTGCTTTTACTTGCTTTCATAACTGTTTTGGGGGAGATACATGCTCATCATCTTTTATGACATTCATATCTATTTGCAAACTACATGCTTCACCGAACTTAATGTTTAGTCATATCTTATATCATACATCATTGTGCTGAATGTCTTGGGATTATCATTGTGCTGAATGTCTTGGGATTATCATTGTGCTGAATGTCTTGGGATTATCATTGTGCTGAATGTCTTGGGATTATCATTGTGCTGAATGTCTTGGGATTATCATTGACTATACATATCTTGGCAATGGGTTGTGAACACACAGGTTGCAAGTTTTGTATGGGCGGGACTTGGAACTGAGTGGATTCACAATGCCTTTGCTGCATAAATGATTTCTAAAGGCTTTACATTTCAAAACAAACTCTATGAACTCACTCAACCTTTGTGTTGACACTTTTAGCATGTTTTATCTCAGGTATCTAAGGCATTCACTTCATGGCATGCATTTGGACACATCATGGAGTCGTGGTGACGACGCGTCTCACTTGGGTTTTACGTACTTTAAAACATCGTTTGAATTGTACAAACTTATTTCCGCACAAGTTGATTTACATTTGGGACCTACTTTGTAAACTCTGATTATTTTATTAAATCAAGCGATGTATTTTCCAAACGACACTTTAGGTCGTTCAATATAACTGTGATTATGATGCTATGACAGTCAATCCCCAGGAATTCCATTCCGCTGCAAAACAGGTAATTTGGGGGTGTGACATTTATAACAAACCATTTAACTATTCAAAAGCCGTCACTTTCATTGCACAAAAGGATTTTTCTAACACACTTTGGGTTATCACACCTACTTCTAAGGGTCCCCTTCCCAATACTGTACAAATTAATAGTCCTTTACCTTCACTCAGTGAAATAAAACCATTAGCCGAAAAATGTAAAGTTATAAAATATTTTGAAACATTCATTTCGGACATCAAAATTTTGGAACGTGAAATTGAATTTCATTCTGAAATAAAAGTTGAACATTTTCAATCGCCTCTTGCGCATGCACAAAGAGTTATTCTTCAGAAAAGAATTTTACCTCATGTCCGAAATTTGAAAAATTGTGCTATATATTGGGAAAGGGATTTTCACAAGGAGCTTGGACTTATGAAAAGAAATTTCGAACAAACAGAAACATCAATTTCAAATACAAAACGTAAAAAGAAAATGTTACAAAAAGATGTTGATCGACTCTTGGAAGATGTTATCGCTACTGATATCCATAATGTTGTGTTATTACATTCTTTGCATATGCATTTGATCTTATCACTGTTGATTCTGTTGAAAATGTTGAGAATATAGTGTCATATTTGATTTACTCAAAAAGAATCATGCTAAAGCATCAAAAGATGTTGATAATCATCTGGCATACACCAAAGTTGTTTTACGACGAGACGGACTCACTCGTTCTGAAAATCTAGATTTGTTACACAAAATCCATGATCTAGAACATCTAATGACAAACCACAAGAAACTAATGTGCTTCCCTCTACTGAAACAGGAATAGTTGCCTCTTTTCCCAACGCCTGCACTTCACAGCCTAGGAGCAATACAAGGAAGAATAGGAAGTTGCAACGTAAGAAAAGAACAATAAAAAATGCTGAAGTAGAAGAACACCCTAGGACTTTGAATAAAACTCAAGTTGCACCCACTTTAGATATTGCGTCTGAAAAATGTAATGGAAAAAGTGATGTAACGAATGCTGAACCTTTAAGTACTTTTGATGTTAAGTATGAAGCTTCTTGTGTTATATGTCGTAAAAGTATGCTTTCTGATTGTCATGATAAATGTGTTGCTAAAAATATCTTGTCTCGTTTACGGAATCCTAAGAAACATAATACCTCTAGGCCCACTAAAGCTTCTAAGTCTGTGCTGGGTAAACCACCCTCTTTAGATTCTAAGAAAAGCATTGATGTCCCTATAGCTCCATTATCACGTCCAAGGATCGTAGTACCACCTGGTGCATTCACTAAGACTAAAGCAAAGACTAGTTGGAGATGGCAGAAATGGTTACATAATACACATGGCTTTACATGGATACCTAAAATCATAAACATGTGTGTTTCATCTATATCTGCATCGGAACCCTCTAACTCTTCGGGTTCCACATCTACTTCTATTCTATCTGTGTCGTCTGTGTTGAATGCAGGTGATACAGATCATCCTCTAGGTTGTTGATAGCGGATGTTCCCGACACATGACATGCAATCTCAAACTGTTATCCAACTTTGTATCAAAGTTCATTGGCACTGTCAGATTCGAGAATGATCACTTCGCGGCTATCATGGGCTTTGGAGATTACATCAATGGGAACATCGAAATTGGCAGAGTTTATTATGTGGAAGGTCTTGGTCACAATCCCTTCTCAGTCGGTCAATTTTGTGATGATGATTTGGAAGTTGTGTTTAGGGAGAAAACTTGTTTCATTCGTGATCTACAAGGAAACGATCTTATGTCTGGTCAACGCACATCAAGTCTTTACACAATCTTAATGCAAGACATGATTGCTTCATCTCCCATCTGTCTACTTTCTAAGGCAACATCTACAAAATCCTGGCTATGGCACCGTCGTCTCTCACAACTAAACTTTCAAACCATAACCAACCTTGCTCGATACAAACTAGTTGAAGGTCTCTCAAGATTTCTATATTCTAAAGATCACCTATGCTCAGCCTGTGAACAAGGGAAAAGCACTCGTGCTCATTTTCCTTCAAAGGTGGAACACAGCTCACAGCATGTGCTTCATCTTCTTTACATGGATTTGTGTGGCCCGATGCGCGTGCAGACGATTAATGGCAAACGCTACATCTTGGTAATTGTAGATGACTACTCAAGATGAACTTGGTGTTATTTTCTTCGAAGTAAAGATCAAGCTCCACAGATGATCATCATCTTTCTCACGAAAATTCAAGTTCAGATCCGGAACACAGTCAGACAAATCAGAACAGACAAAGGAACCGAATTTGTGAATCAAACACTTCGTGCATTTTATGAGAAAGTGGGAATTGAGCATCAAACATCTATTGCACATACACCAGAACAAAACGGAGTTGTTGAAAGATGAAATCGCACGTTAGTGGAAGCTGCAAGAACGATGTTAATCAATGCTAAACTTCCGGATTACTTATGGGCTGAAGCCGTGTCAACTGCATGCTACACTCAGAATCGCTCAATGATTACCAAACACCAAAACAAAACACCTTATGAGCTTATCCACAACTATAAACCGAATCTCAAACACTTTCATGTATTTGGATCCCTTTGTTATCCGAATAATGATCGTGATGACTTTGGTAAGCTCAAAGCCAAAGCTGACATTGGAGTCTTTGTAGGATATTGTGAAAATTATAAAGGTTACTGGATCTGGAATCGTTGTACAAAGCAGGTTATGGAAACGATTCATGCAAATTTCGATGAGCTTACAAAAATGGCTTCTGAGCATAACAGCTTGGAACCCGATCATAACCGTTTAAACTTCCCTCAAACCTCATCATCAGCAGAACCTAGTTTACAACTAACTCGACGTCAAATGGAACAACTATTTGCTCCTCTGTTTAATATTGATATTGATGAACGTGCACCAGGTGTATTCAATGTTTCCGCTACTCAACCTGATCAAAATCTAATACCTGATACACCTGCTACAACAACTACAGTTGAGGAAGCACCACCAGTTGACTCTACAACAACAGTTGAACAAACCGCATCCAACGACGCTGAACCAGCTGATGATGTTCTGAACAATGAAGTACCCCCACCTGCAGATTATGATCCAAATGCGTTTTTCAACCCTTTTGCAAATGCTTCTTGTACTTCTGATCTTGCGGAAGCATCCACAAGTCATTTGAATCCTCCTAATCTGCAGAATGTATATCAACATTAACCCTCCACACATCGTTGGACAAAAGACCATCCTCCTGTGAACATAATTGGCAACCCTAATCAACCAGTCGTAACTAGATAACACCTTCATGTCTGGTGGCTAAGGGTTATAGACAGGAAGAGGGTATTGACTTTGAAGAATCATTCGCTCCGGTTGCTCGTCTTGAGGTTGTTCAGATATTTCTGGCATTCGCGGCTCACATGAACATCACGGTCTTTCAGATAGATGTCAAAACTGCTTTTCTGAATGGGAAATTGAAAGAAACGGTCTATGTCAGCCAACCAGAAGGATTCGTTGATCCAGAGTTCCCGAACCACGTTTACAAACTGAACAAGGCTCTCTATGGTCTCAAACAAGCCCCTCGGGCGTGGTATGATAAGTTATCATCCTTTCTTATCGCCAATAATTTCACTAAAGGCTCGGTCGACCCAACACTTTTCATACAATATCACGGGGAACACATTTTAATCGTTCAAATTTATGTGGATGACATCATTTTTGGGTCAACACATTTAAAATACTCAAACGCTTTTTCAAAACTTATGAAAAAACATTTTGAAATGTCCATGATGGGTGAACTTACATTCTTTCTTGGATTGCAAGTTCATCAATCACCCCGTGGTATTTTCTTGAGTAAGTCCAAATATGCCCTTGAAATTTTAAACAAACATGGAATGACAAGTTGTGATACCTATGCCACTCCAATGGCACACACTAAGAAACTGGATGCTGATTTACATGGGAAATTGGTTGACCCTACCAAATACCGAAGTATTATTGGGTCTCTCATGTATCTGACAGCCAGTAGACCTAACATTGTATTTGCTGTATATCTTTGCTCCCGTTATCAGTCGAGACCAACTGAAACTCACCTCTCATAGGCTAAAAGAATCCTCCGATACATCAAGGGAACCATTAACTTGGGGATCTGGTATCCGAAGGATTTTGGTTTTGAACTAATAGCTTTTTCAGACGCTGATCACGCATGATGCTTAGATTAACGGAAAAGTACGTCAGGAGCTCTACAATTTCTTGGTGATAAACTGGTGTCGTGGAAATTGAAGAAACAGGATTGCACATCGCTGTCCTCAACAGAAGCAGAATATGTAGCCATGTTGGCGTGTTGTGCTCAAGTCATTTGGATGAGAACACAACTCAAAGACTATGGTTACATATTTGACAGAATCCCGATGTACTGCGACAATCGGAGTGCTATTGCGATGTCGTGCAACTCTGTTCAACACTCAAAATCAAAGCACATCGATCTTCGATATCATTTCATCAAGGAGCATGTGGAAAAGGGTACCGTTGAATTATACTTTGTGAGTACTGAATACCAACTGGCAGATCTTCTCACCAAAGCCTTAGCTCCTGCTAGGTTTAATGAGCTGGTCCACCGGATTGGTATGCGGTGTTTGACTCCAGAGGAACTGGATGAACTTTTAAAACATTCTTTAAACCAGTCAAACACCAAAACGTCTTTTGTAAATATTTTTCAAAAAAATACAAAAATATAAAATATGACAAAACAACAAAAATATTCTTCTATCTAAATTTCTTTTAACATGGCAAGTACAAATCTTCCGTCAACACTTTACTCTTTCAAAATTTGGAATTTTTTCAGTCAAGTGTTGAGGGGGAGAAAGTAAATATTTTTCGGTTTCATAAAACCTTGTACTTGCATGTTACCTCATCCCGGTTGTTTCTTTGATAATGGTGGTCACATTTCTGGTTTACTGACACTCCCCATACTCAAATTTATAAACTTTCATTATTTCTTAAGTCGAGGGGGAGTGTCGTCAAGTTTCTTTCCATAAATCATACTTTTGGTAACAAAAATGGAAGTGATGGGCGTTGGATGAAAATGGTTAAGGTGGAGGGACTGAAAATGTCAAATGCTCAAAGTATTTTTTAATAAAACTTCACAAAAATTTTCAAAATACATTAAATTCACCACATTTATTATCCAACTACTATATCCTACGCCTAATAATTCATCCTCAAAACTGTGTTTTAGATCATCAATTTGTAAGTGTTTTCACAATCTTTGTGGTATTTCAAACAATGGTTTTGATTCATTTGAAAATCCAAAGGTTAAATCTTGTGTTTAAGTGATTTTTATGTTCTACGCGTAAGCCATGAACACAAAATCTTCGTTTGTGTGTTTGTGTTGATAAAAATGACGTTTAAATGCTTAAATAATCATATCTAAACAGTTTCTATCAAACAAATCAACCCAGAAACACGAATTAAACGTTTTCAAGATTAGGGTTCTTATTCGTGAATTGGGTGTTTTCTATTGTGAGAGTTTCTCGTTAAATAGATGGTTAAGAGATGTTGTTTACATGTTGAATTGATCAAATCTACGTTTAAAACTTACCCAGAATCATCAATTGTGTGAGAATCAAAATTTAGGGTTTAAGTTCATACGAATTGGGTATTCTTGATTCATAGGATGTTTGATGTTAAAACTTGTTTAGGACGTCTCACTAGGCCTCTAAGATATCCCAGAAATAATTTGGTGTTAATCCTATGGTTAGAATTGTTACTTGTAAGATTTGAAACCTATGGTTTAAGTTCTACGCATAAGATATATCCTACGCGTAAACCATTTTGATTGAGTCTTAGTGTTAAACTGAAAGAGCTTGAATTAATATGTTAATGATTGGGTTATGATGCATTTGTTTCAGGTTATTACGTGTGAAAATTCAGAATCAAGGTTATTAGAACTTCTACGCATAAGGATCACCTTACGCATAGCATGTTATGCGTAAGATAAATCTTACGCGTAAACTTTACGCGTAAGGTTCTACAATGGGGACTACGCGTATCCTGTGAAGGATATGCGTAAACAGTAAACTTTACGCATAAGGTTCACTCTTACGAGTAAGCCTTACGCGTAAGGTTCCATATACGCTTACGCGTAAGCTCTATGCTTAAGGTATTCTTTGTCTACGCGTAATATTTCTTACGCATAAGATGAGATCCTACGCATAAGCTTATGCTTACGCGTATAACCACTCCAGTTTATGCATAAGCTTGCAACACCTGCGCCTTAGCCTAGTTTTAACAAAAATTGTGAATTGTTACGCGTGCAAACTTGTAAATAAATAAATCATAACGTCACGAAACCAAAATGTCACTAATAAGCTTAAATGTTTAATAAGTTGTGAAAATAAGTGAAAACTTGGACTTTAAAACTCAAAGTTAATCTACTCACGTAACTTATCACGATGTCTTTGGACTATTGGACTAACAAGTGACATTGAACTCGTAACATTCGTTGACATATCACATTTAATAAATAGACCATAAAATCAACTGTTGACTAATGTAATGTCTTTCGATATGTTGGTTCTTTTGGCTAAATATCTTTCAGATCACGATATGGGCGTTCAAATGCAAAATGTGGAAGCACCAAATGTTCTCACTGTTGAAGATATCTTCCCTAATGGTTACCCAATGAAGATCGGAAAGAACAACCTCAGAGTTGATTTTGATAACTTCTCTTGTTCTGAGTCTTCGTGTCAGATTGCAGTGGATATTCTGAAGACTCACCCTTATCAGAACATGCTCACAAACTCTGCTACTATACCTGAGATCTACATTCACTAATTCTGGCACACTATACGAAAGGTCAAAGGTCAAAGTGCGGTGACTGTGAAGCTTAACAACAAACAAGTCACCATCACGCCAGCAGATTTAAGGGCTATTCTTCTTATTCCTGTCATCGAGCCTACTGAATACAATGCCACTCCAACTGAACAGGTCATTCTCCAGTTCATGGTCGACATCGGCTATGATGAAGCTACCGAGGTAATCACAAAGCACTCATCTGTGGATCTCAAGAACATTCCCCAGCCATGGAGAACCCTCTACATAATGATTGCCAAATCCGTTTCCAGTTGTGATAGTGGTCATGAGCATCCCAAGCTCATGGAACTACA
Organism: Chrysanthemum seticuspe; assembly: GCA_019973895.1. Classification (NCBI taxonomy): domain Eukaryota; kingdom Viridiplantae; phylum Streptophyta; class Magnoliopsida; order Asterales; family Asteraceae; genus Chrysanthemum; species Chrysanthemum seticuspe. The sequence goes on along the minus strand of BPTQ01000009.1, from coordinate 212,407,130 downwards.
AATATTTTGGGCTATGGTCAACATGAAACACATAGAATTTGAAGCTCTGATATGGGATGACATGATGTCTTACATTAAAAAGCCTGGCACCAAGATTTCGTATATCAGATACATCAAACTGTTGATCCAAAGAGCTCTAGGGTATAATCCTGATATTCCCTTGAGACTTGATGACCCCAAACAACACTCTGTGTTGTATGAGCCCACACTCACTGTCAGATTTAAGGAATCAACAACAAAGAAACAAGGCGCAGTGTTGCCAGATCATCTCCTTACTGATGATATCAGAGGACTTTATTCATACAAACGATATCTGGTAGCAGTTGAAGCAGGTAAAGTAGGTTTCCTTGATGAAAATTCCTCTGGTACACCTACTAGGAAAACAAGGAGAGGCAGTGCTGGAAGTGTCACGAGCACTGAAAGTACGAGAAAGCATCCTAAGAGGACTCATGTTCTCAAAAGGAAAATTCCATCAAAGGATGCTATCCCCATTCTCAAACCTAAACCACAACTGAAGGACGAGGACTCAGAGGAGACTGACACCGGTGAAGAGGTTACCTACTCAGAAACTCCTATCGATGACCCACTAACTGTTGCAAAACCTCTAAGTCCTAAAGCTGATAAAGGTAAAACCCCAGTTGCTGAACCAGAAGAAGAGGAGAGCTCGGATGAAGAAGCACTGGACAAAGACTACACAAAGAAGTTGAAGAATATCAAACTCCAACATGTTGCTCAGGAATTTACCCGTGAACAAACTCGTGGCCCTGGAGGGTCAAGTGGTGGTGCACTGTCTACACCAGTTTCCGATGCGGTTAATCAACCCGATAAGGGAACTTGTACCACCACCCACGAGCAACAACAAAGGCAACTTGAGGACTCTATGAAATATGACTTTGAGGAACAAGAAAAGGAGAAGTCTGAGAAAATGTCTGATGAAGATGCTGAGCTTGCAGCTAAAGAGAAGGCAGAAAAAGAAGCTCAAGCTCAAGCAGATGAAGAAGCCAGGATTAAGGCTGAAGAAATGGCTAAATCTGGACAAGATGACGAAGTTGTCTATGATGATTTTCTTCTAGACATCCCAGCACGTTCCAAGGAACTAACTTCTGAGCCGCAAAAGACCCTGAGTCTCCTCATGTCTCATCATCATCAGACTCGTCTTCTCACTCTTCACCTCCACCATCCAAAGGCACAACCAGATCCACATCCAAGTCTGTAAAGAAACCAACCGACTCTTGGATATCCTGAGCTAAGACAAAGATTGTCAAAGCTGTCAAGCAAGTCAGGAAGAAAGACGTGACTAACAAAAAGCTGAATCAACTCGCTGACATAATCAACTTTCTTCAAAACGGGATAAACGAGTTGTTGAAAGAAAGGGAGCATATCCAGAAGTTTCTCAAAGGAGATTTCCAAAAGGAAATGGACAAGACGGCAAGAGAATATACTTACAAGTTTCTTCTCGAGACTGTCCCTGGAGTGACAAGGGAGATATTTTCCAGATAACTTACTCCAAATATCGTCGCATTGGTTAAACATACAATGGCCAAAGAACCTGATCTCTCTGAAGCTGAGTTAATTACGAAATTGGTGATGCAAATGTCTAAACGATCTGCAACCTTTACTTCGGATGATGCTAAATTTTTTGTGGCTATACTAGATTATCAACTCAAATCATCATGCAAAGAGTCAGTAGGTCAACCTAAAAGACCAAGAGATGACGATGATAAGGACAAGGATACTGCACCTAAACGTCCAAAGAAGTATGGAGAATCTTCCTCTATGCCACCACCAACCCAAAGGACTCCAACAGAAAGACGATCTCCTCCACGTTCTACTGCTGATAAACCTCAGGACTCTGAGTTACCACCATCCACAGAGAAAACCGGTGATCATTTCAAATACACTGGTGGTGACGATGAAGAGTTCCATGAGCCCCAACAACAACCTACCTCTCCCTACACAACAAAGAAACCAACATCCTCATCAAAGCCAAAGAAGAAGAAGAAGACGACTAAGACTGATGTTATCCCATGGCTAGACGAAGATGACACCGCAGAATATGACTGGTTTTCTACAGTTGTTGGTGCTACTCCTTTACTACCAAAAGGTCAAGAAATGGTAGATGGTCGAACATTGGAGCATGCAAAGTTACTTCAAGAAAAGTTTCGGGTGAAGAAGATGACAAAAGCAGAGTTGAGACGCATTAAGAATGAAGCTTTTCAAGTGCTTAAAGACAGCTCTGAAAGTGCTATTGAAGTTGAATATCATCTCGAAAACATAGCACGAGCCATGTCTAACAACATCGATTGGCTCAAGAAGCTAACATTGACTTCACCAGAAAAGACAAGGCTCCATACTACACAGATTGGACGAGACCTCTACCTACAATTGGCCAACCGGATCAACCAAAGATTCCATTCCGCTACTTCTTCAACAAAGACCTAGAATTTCTTCTACATGGTAGCGATGTATCCAAGAAATACGCTACATCACTTACACTTCCGTTCCCGGCAGCAATATAATCCAACAGCATAGCAATCGAGGAAGATGCCATCCACATGTTCTCTGACAAAGTGGAAAAGTATGATCTTGATGCAATGTATGTGATTCATCATTGGCCAGAACGCCAAAGAATCTACTACAAGAGCTGCCAGGTTCTTACATCAAAGCAGGAGGTGTTTAGTGATAAAGGGATCGTTGCTATTAAGCATGTTACTCTTTCGTCAGAATGAGACTACACATTTCACAAGAAAATAGTGGTCAAACGACAAGACGAAGACGACTATGACTTCTGTGAAGCAGACTTTCAGAGATTGTCTCTCAACGACATTGAAGATAGGTATCTTACCAAGGTACAGGGACGAATGCGACATTTCTCTACAGAAATCCAACGTGAGTACATCAAGTCCTTGTTAATCTTCATCAGAAGCATAGTGATCCAGGAACGTGTAGAAGACATTCAACTTGCCGTGGAATCGTATCAGACGCGTGTTAACCTCAATAAACCACAGCTAGACCTTCCCGACATCAGCCAACTTCCTCAATACACCCTCATCAACAAACCATTTGGAGTAGTCTACCGTAGTGAACTACACCAAAATTGCTTGATGGCGTGCAAAGAGCTTCATAAGTTTGGAGATCACACACTGAAGAAAGTCAGGGACGGGTTAGCTTATCGGTAAAAGGTGATACAAGAAGGCATTGGGTCACCTAAGGGATGGAATTCGAGGGAGAGATGGGATGTTAAGAAGATCATCACTCGCATTGATGAAAGGTTGTTCAGAAGGGACCAGTTCAGAACGTTTGAGAGTTTCGTAGGTGGTCGTCCCAGCATATCTCTCACAGGCTATCAACGTCCAGAACGCACTCCTGGAGTTATTGCTGGACTACCTGAATCTCCTGGTAACCCTTGATTTGTTTCATTATCATTACTTGGTTGTGTGATTTATATTTAACTATGGCTTGTGCACACATAACAGTGTACAACCCGTACTTGTCATGAAAGGACCCTGTGGTACGCTTCAATGCCACAATCCTTATAAAAAGGAGCGAAAGCTTCTTACTTTTGAGTAAAACTTATCAAAACTTTCACTTTTCAAAGTTTTGCTCAAAAGGACAAGTACTTCCCCTTATGATTTTCAAAACTTCAAACGTTAATATAACTTATTGAGGGGGAGTATTAGCTTAAAAACTTTGTTCACAAAAATATTCTTCATGGTAATCTTCCCACAAAACTCGAAATGGACATATTCGATATCAAATTTTGTCAAAACTAACATTTATATGCCATTTTTGAGGGGGAGAAAAATTATGTGATAAGAAATATGTTGTGAATTGCTAATGAATTGTTGTGCTAACAAGACTTAACCAATGAATTGACGAGATCTTAAATGTTAGTAACTCGAAAAGACTTATCCGGGACGGGTAATAAATTCAAGCTAGTTTGCTAGTAATGTAAATGTGTCTCGCAAAGGACTTGTCCGAGTAGAAAGAACCATTCGAGAAACTCTTGGTAGACATGAACTTTGACGGATTTGACAACCTTTATGGGTTTGTCCACACCTTCAAGGTAGTTATTAGAGCTAGTTGTCTCCTAAAAGCTGACAATGTAAGTCTTTAACTATGCAACGTAACCGTGTCTCGCGGGGGATTGTCTATCTAGAGTTGATCAATTCAAACGTGCGCGCTCTTCTCTCACTGTGCAGATTTCTGTAAAAATACTTAAGCACGTGTGGAGGGGGAGAATTTTTGCAAAATCTTAAACTCTCAATAGTGGTATTAAATGCTTTTACTCATAACCACTTTGAGAGATTTTCATAAAAGTGGTTTTATGGCAACATACGTTAGTCATGGAGTTATAAGGTGACTAAGGTTAGGAATAACCATCCTATGATCTGCCAGAGCCGGAGGGATCTACCCAAGGACACTACCAATAGTTAGAATCTAGAAGTACTTTGGTATGATTATAAAAAGGAGAAAATGAGAATCGGAGAAAGAAGGAGTTGAAGAATTAAAAAGAAAAGTAAAGAAAAGGGTGAAAAAAAATAGCCCTCCAGATTATTCAACTTAGGGCAGACACCGGGTTCAATTCATATGCTACTGGTTGTCACTTGATGACGCCGGTATTGAAGATCAAAGTCGTCATGGACCCAGTGACGCATGCACTAAACCTTCTTAGCCACTCAAGTTTCTCTCAACAGAAGCTTGTTTCATTCTCACAGGGAACCCTATGTAAACTATAGGATTTCATTTAGAGATTGCTGGTATTGAAGAAGGAGACCCTCTCCCTAGTCTCCGCTCAGGAAAACCAAAGTGCACTATTAAGTCTAGAGCCACGAGATTCATCGAAAGATCTCTTAGGTACACTTGACAATTCATCGCTTGTCGTTCAACAATAAGAATACAAGTGATACATTATCGTGTCCTTCACAGATCTTAGCAATCTGTCGAGAACATTTATGAGGGGTTTACAACTGTGATCCTCAGTGATTGAATGGAAAATCCTGCCAGGGTCAACATCAAACAGCCCTGACAGCAGGTCACTTCGATAACTCCCCGTGGATTACGCTTAGTGTGTCTCAAACGGTCTACAGTCGTAGGGTGATGCTTCGGTGCGCCTCAGCGACTCATCTAAACTGTAGATGTACTTCGGTACATCGCGTTATCTTACTTGTGGGACTCCAGTTTAGGAACAGCCTTTGTGAGAATTAGAGTTGTGTTTTCACAGTATGCTGTTAACACTCTCGAAGTTTAAACTTGTAAGCGTTGGATTATTTCTAACCCATGTTTTATGTTTTCTTCTTATGGATGCTTGCGGGTAGAAAAGATCGTGCAGATTCTCCACATGCTCATGCCTACAACATCACTAATTGAAGTTCTCTCAAAAGGCAGCACAAAGTCAGAATGATTCTTCGTCAAAGTCAAAGAATCTACAAAGTTTAAAGACTAAGAGAACTACATCAGTATTGAAATCCAACGTTAAAGAGCGTGTGAGCATGTTGGAGAAAGACGTGGAGACACTGGAGCAACGAAGCGGACCTGATGTAGACAACCACAACATACTATCACTTCCATCACAAAGAACAAAGATCAAAGAACAAAGAAAATGAAGACGTCAAAGCAGAATACTTCAAAGGAAACAATTTCTCTACACTGGGGAGATTGTTCGAATCAAGGCACTTCTTCTCACAAGAAAGAAGAATGTCAGAAGATGTCAAAGCTACTATTACATCAGTACCTACAACATTTATATCATCAATCACTAACACTTAGGGGGAGATTGTTGGAATCACTCCTAAACTAGAATTCAAGTGTTAGTAATTAATATGTAATAGTTAGCTTAATTATGGCTTTTATGTTAGTAATCAAGGTTAGGCTCATGTAGAAAGCCCATGAGCCTATCCAAAGCCCAATAAAGAAAGGATGGGAACTTGGTGTGTTGCCCTAGTTCCCTCCTATAAATAATCTTGTATACCCTCACTTGAGGGTTGGTTGTTCATTTACTTTCAATATTCATGCATAACTCTTCTTAATATCCTACGCGTATTGTTTGTTCTTGTTCATCTGATCACTCCTTATCTCTACTTCTTATATTGAGGCTTGTGTTACTAATATGGTGACCTAACAAGTTATGTGTTCCCTTTAGCATTCAAAAGACATGAGATTCATTGAAAACGGGTTTTACTTTGTATTAATAATGAAAAGGTTTGTCCTAGACGTGAGAATGTCTTTAGAAAAGTGATACAGGGAGAAGTATCCTTTTAGTAAGTATTCCGAAAAAGTTTCTTGTATAAAAAGAAGGTTTATTTTAGTTTTGAAAATCCCCATATTGTTTGTGAGTTGTGTGTGAAATAGAAATCCTAGACTCAGAAAAGAAGGTAAAGCCAATGTTTACATACCTTGTAGAATTGAGAAACATATTAAGATGATTGTTCCATGAGACCAAGACCAAGACGAAGCAACTTGAATTGTTCCAGCTTCAACGGTTTGGTGAGGACGTCGGTTATGTATTCTTCAGATGATACCTTCTCAATAGAAATTTTCCCCTTTTGAACATTGTCTCTTAAGAAGTGATGACGGATCTCTATATGCTTGGTACGAGAGTGCAACACCGGATTCTTGCTTAAGTCAATAGCACCTTTGTTGTCGCATAAAATGGCTATGTCACTTAGATGAATGTCGTAGTCAACTAACGCCTGTTTCATCCATAGTGCTTATTGGCATGCTTTGTTGGCTGAGATATATTCGGCTTCGGTTGCTAATATGGCCAATTCCGTTTGCTTCTTTGAGAACCAAGATGTTAAACAATCCCATTAAAGAATATACACCACTTGTACTTTTTTGGTAAACATAATCACCTGCAAGGTCGGAATCCGCATATACAATAGTTTCTACCCGCCTTCCCTTAGGATACCATAATCCCAATGATATCCGGCTGACTAGCCATAAGATAGAGGAGACTACCAATCATGCCACGGTATTTTGTGTTATCAACGGATTCACCGTCTTCATCTTTTGTAAGTTCAGTATCGGATGACATTGGTGTTCTTATGGGTTTTGACTCTTATAAACCAAATTTCTTTAACATTTCTTTTATGTATTTGGATTGATTAAAGAAGATACCATCTTCTAGTTGTTTGATTTGTAGACCAATAAAGAAACTTAGTTCTCCGATCATACTCATTTCAAACTCATCATGCATGATTTCTGAGAAATTATCACACATGTCTTGACAAGTCGATCCGAATATAATATCCTCCACGTATATTTGAACAATAATTATATGTCATTCCTCTTTCTTTGTGAAAAGTGTATTATCAACTAACCCCATGGTATAGTTGTTTTTAATTAAAAATGATTTGATTCTATCATACCAAGTCTTTGGGGCTTGTTTAAGACCGTAAAGAGCTTTTTTTAGTTTCTACACATGTTTAGGTTTTTTGAAATCGATAAAGCCCGGAGGTTGAGCTACATAGACTTCTTCATTAATAAAGCCATTTAGAAAAGCACTTTTAACATCCATTTGAAAAAGCTTGTGATCATTAGCACAAGCATAAGCAAGAAGTATTCTTATAGACTCTAATCTAACCACGAGAGCATAGGTCTCATCAAAGTCTATGCCTTCTTGTTGATTATTCCCTTGGGCAACGAGTCTAGCTTTGTTTCTAGACACTACACCATTTGCATCTAACTTGTTTTTATATACCCATTTAGTTCTGATTATGGTTTGGTTATTAGGTGGAGGGACGAGTGTCCAAACATCTTTAGAAATAAATTGATTTAACTCTTCTTGCATAGCCATTACCCAACTTTAATCTTTTATGGCTTCTTGCATTTTTTTAGGTTCTATGGTTGAGACAAAACAAAATAAACTACTATGGTTTTGGACTTGAGATCTTAAGGTTCTTTCATTTAACTTTCCTATAACCTTCTCTACGGGATGATCTTTAGACTCTTTAATATTGACGATTTCATAGTTTAATGGTTCATCTTCTTTATTTATATTTTCCTTTTTTTCTATGGCTTCACTTTCGATTATCTCGTCATCGACAAGAGGTTGGCTAGGTTTAGGTGGACTTTCATCAAATCTTGCGTTTAAAGATTCTTCAACCTTCATTGTTTCTTTATTAAGTATAACATAAACTTTACAATTAGGAGAGTAACCTAAGAACTTTTGGTTGATTTAGGATCAAATTTAGTTAGGTAATCTTTAGTGTTAAGTAAGAAACATTTACTACTAAAGACTCTAAAGTGTTCTAACGTAGGCTTTTTTCCTTGAAGTAACTCGTATGGAGTTTTACCTAAGAATGGTCTAATTAGGACACGGTTAAGTATGTAGGTTGATGTGTTGACGACATTGCACCAAAATTTTTGAGGAATAGATTGCTCATTAATCATGGTGCGTCTCATTTCTTGTAGGGTTCTATTTTTTCTTTCAACTACCCCATTTGATTGTGGAGTGCGAGTAGCTGAGAAATTGTGAGTAATACCATTAGCATAAAAAAAGCTCCAAATTGCGCTTCATTATCAAATTCCCTACCATGATCCATTCTAATTGACACTATAGGACTTCCTATTTGTCTTTGGATTTTCTTACTTAATATTTGAAAATTATCGAACGTTTCAGTTTTATTCTTTAAAAATTTAGTCCATGTGTACCTAGAGTAATCATCCACTATAACCGAAGTATAGAAGGTACCTCCATAACTTTGAATAGCGGATGGACCAAATAGATCCATATAAAGTAGTTCTAGACACTTAGTAGTAGAGACCATATTTTTAGCTTTGTGACTAGCATGGACTTGCTTTCCTACGTTACAAGCATCACAAAAATGATGTTCGTATTTTAATTTAGGTAGATCTCTTACTAGTTCTTTAGATGATAGCGATTGAAGAAGTCGCATATTAGCGTGCCCCAATCTTCGATGCCATAAGGTCGAAGTATCATCCATAGAAGTAAGACAAATTTGTCTTTTGGTTGATTACCGATTTGAATGACATAATGCCTCTTCCTATAGTAATACCGTTTTTCAATATTTTACTACCGGTTTCACTAAAAAGTACTTTGCACTTTTTATCACATATTTGTCCTAAACTTAGAAGGTTGAAGTTTAGGTTTTGTACGTGACAGACATCGTTAATGGTTAAAGATTAGTGATAAATTGTACCTTTACAGATGATTTTACTCTTGCTATTACCAAATACCACATTTCCACCATTGAAAGATTCGTATGTGGAAAACAAATCTTTGTTACCGGTCATCTGTCTCGTGCACCCGCTATCCTTGATCCATTCATCCGGATCGAGGTCGACCTTTAAGCACACATAAGAAAACAATTAACTCCAAAGTTTGGTCCTCATTTGTTCATGGGTCCATTAGTTTTATACATTTCATTCGTGTTAGGCATATACGGAAAAGGTGAGAAAGCATTCCATGGTGTAAAGTTTTGAAATGAAAAACCATTTTGTACATTAGGATTCCATCCCATTTGATGGTGGTTACTTCTCGGATAAACATTATTTGGTCTTCTTATAAATGTTTTTGGTTTAGAAAACGATGGACCTTTGTTTCTCATAAAACATTGATTTTGTTTAAGTGGAGGTGGTTGTTTGACATTTCTAACAATAACGTGGGTTGGTTTCTTCTTGTTAACAATAACAAAGTCGGTTCTAGATGGTGTAGCTACATTATTTCTACTGTTTGCTAGTACAAACCCACATATCCCTGAATTTGTACTAGACGGTTCCTTTTTCAAGGGATCCGTGGGATCCGTGACTATAATAGCTTGTTTTTCGATTGCTTTAACGAATTGTGTTTCTTTAATCTCGCTATTTGATGCATTAAGTTCCTGAATACCTAAACACTTTTGATTATTTCCCGTTTTATTAGGATTTAGAAAATCCGTTAGTTAAAGAGTCGGTCACCTCAAGTATATGTATTCGTTAGAAAGCTCATAGTCGTAGTCATGTTATGTTAATAAGTTGTTAGTTAAGTAACACCGTGGAGGACGGACGTGTCTTTACCCACTGTATGCCTGTACCACAACCCGTAGGAGGCGCGTCTTGTAAGAAACTATAAATACCCTCTACCTCCCAAGGTAGAGGGTTGGAGCTTAATAATATTATTTTTCTTTGCCTCACTAAGTTCCCTAAACTCTTCCACTTTCTCTCTCTAAGACCTATACCATACGCCCCATAATTGTTATATGTGATGTGTAATTGAAATCCAATATGTTACAAATGGTATCTAGAGCCATGGTTTGATCACTCATCTTTCATGTTCTTGGATTTCTAGTGGTTTTCATAAGGTTTTTGGGTTTGAATGAGTTTAGAGTAGTTTACATCATTTGGATCATTTCTTGTGTTAAAGATTAGATTTTTATTGTACTTTTGTGTTTAGAATCATTATAAGTGTTTAGGTTTTGGTTTAGAAGGTTTGAATCATCGTGGTTGAGTTGTTTTTAGATTGAAAAGTGGTGTTTTTTTTTTAAATATTTGTTGGATGCGAGCTGAGTCTCGTTGTGCATTTCTTCTATGCGAGTTGTCCTGATTTGTGAAGCGAGTTGTCTATTCTGAGCTTGCTTATTGAAGCGAGTTGTCTTATATGCAAGTTGTCAGCTTATGCGAGTTGTGCCTTAAGCGAGTTGTCGTTTAAGCGAGTTTTCTTGGCTGCGAGTTGTCTAGGGTGCGAGTTGTCTTGGCTGCGAGTTGTCTAGGGTGCGAGTTGTCTAGGGTGCGAGTTGTCCTGACTGCGAGTTTTCTAGGGTGCGAGTAGACTTGGGTGCGAGTTGTCTTGAGTACGACTTGTCTTTTGAGACTTATCATTTCTTCATGTTACGTTTTACGGTTTCTCTTTTGATTTAGTAAAATCCCGTGAAAGAATCTATTTCCCGGTTTAATCAAAGAATAGTAAAATCCCATAGAATCTGTAATCATGTCTACAATCACTTCTTCTGCCATTTGATCACTTGCGGCTTGACCAAAGTTGACTTTTTACGTCAAAACTTCAAACGACCATAACTTTTGAACCATAACTCCGTTTTCAGCGAAATACCTGTCAAAACGACTGGAACAGCCTAAATATTGTGAGGTTTCACCACAAAGTCGTGAAACGGATTTTTCAAGTGTTAGGATTTAGTAAATCCAGTTATTAAAGTATCAGTCACCTCAAGTATATGTAATCATTAGAAAACTCGTAGTCGTAGTTATTTAAAGTTATGTAGTATTTAGTTATGTAACACCTTGGAGGACGGACGGGTCTTTACCCACTGTATGCCTGATCCACAGCCCGTAGGTGGCGATTTTTGTAATGACTATAAATACTCTCTACCTCTCAAGGTAGAGAGTTGTAGCTCATAATAATACTTTCATTTTTCTCTCACTAAGTTCCCAAACCTCTAACTATTTCTCTCTCTAAAACCTTCAAATTATACGCCCCACTTGATCATGATATGATGTGTATGTGAAATCCAATATGTTACAAATGGTATCAAGAGCCATGGTTTGATCATCTCTCTTACATATTCTTGGATTTCTAGTGGTTTTTATTGGTTTTTGGGTTTGAAAAAGTTGAGTGGTTTTTGCATCATTTGCACAATTTCTTGTGTTAATGTTTGGATTTTGATAGTACTTTTGTGTTTAGGATCATCATAAGTGTTTAGGTTGTGATTTGGAAGGCTTGAATCACTGTGGTTGGATTGTTTTTGGATTAAAAGGTGGCGTTTAGTTTGTGTTCTTTGAAGCGATTTGTCTCTCGGTAAACAGTTTTAAGTGAGCGATTTGTCCTTTTTTTGGAAGCGATTTGTGTCAGTTTCGAATCACTTATTTAAGCGATTTGTTCGGATAGTGGGTGTACTTGTGCGAATTATTCGGAGTAGCGACTTGTCATTCTTCTGCGACTTGTGCTATTTAAGTGGTTTGTCATTTTAGGCGATTTGCTTATTGAAGCGAATTGTAAGCTTAAGCGATTTGTCTTGATCAAGCGACTTGTTGTGATTTAAGCGATTTGGTAATAGAGGCGACTTGTCACTTTTGAGCGATTTGTTGACTGTGAGATTTGTCCTGTTGAGCGATTTGTCTCTTGTGACTTAGTGTTTTTCTTATTGATTACATTCTACGGTTTTCTCTTGATTTAGTAAAATCCCGTGAAAGAATCTATTTCCCGGTTTAATCATAGAGTTATAAAATCCCGTGAAATCTGTAAACATGTCTACCAACGTGCCTACAATCATTTCTACTGTAGATGAGGACGTTCAAGCAGCTAGTTCAGATACTCGTCCACCCATGCTTGATAGAACTGACTATGACTCTTGGGCTCAACGAATCAGATTGTACTGTCTTGGTAAGGAAAATGGAGTTAACATTCTCAAGTAAATTGATGAAGGACCGTATCAGGTTGAGACAACCAAAGACATACTTGACACTGCTGCAGATGGCTCAGTGATATTAGGACTGGACATACCTAAAATGTATGATGAACTGACTGATAAGGAGAAGAAGAGATACGATGCAGACATCACGGCTTCTAACATCATACTTCAGGGTTTACCTAAGGACATTTACAAGCTGATCAATCACAACACTGAAGCTAAGGCTGTTTGGGATAATGTCAAGATGCTTCTCTCGGGTTCTGAATTAACTAAGGAAGACAGGGAATCACAGTTGTATGATGAATTTGAGCACTTTAAGATGAAGCCAGAAGAAAGTTTCTATGTGTATTACGTGAGATTCCACAAGCTTGTTCATGATATGAGGAATATCAAAATGACCATGCCAAATATTCAGCTGAATTTAAAGTTTGTGAACAACATGAATCCCGAATGGCATAAGTTTGTCACCTCTGTGAAGCTAACAAAGGATTGAAGAATACCAACTATGAGAAACTTTATGCATTCCTTCTTTAGAATGAGAGACATGCTATGTTTGAAAGAATGATTTTTGAACAGTTCAAAACTAAACAGGGAGAAACTAGTTCATCAAATGATTCAACAACCTTTTACACCAATGTTGGAATTACCACCAAAGCTTCTCAAGTCATACCCACGAGTAATGGAAATCACAAACTCATTCCCGATCCAAGTTTCAAGCAACCTGATGCCAATGCAGTCATGGAACACTTTATCAATCAACTGGCTCTTATGGTTAAACAAAACTTAACCTTTACTCCACATACTAACAGTCTTCACACTAACAATGAAATCAGGACTGCATCCAATCTACACAATCATGCTATTGTCAGAGATGGAAAGGTAATGGGGCATCCAGCTCAAGGAAGACAATATGAACAGGGAAGAGGAGGAGTAGGTGGAGGTTATGTTGCAAATCAGAATCGGGGAAGGAATGGAAATCAAGGACAAGCAAAACCTGTCAAGTGCTACAACTGTGGTGGTGATGGACATATAGCTAGAAACTGCACATCTCCAAAACGTCCACAAAATGCAGATTACTTCAGAGACAAGATGTTACTTGTGCAACCTCAGGATAATGGAGCTGTGTTGGATGAAGAGGAGCTGTTGTTTCTTGCTGAGGGCAATGCCAAGACATATGATGCAGATGTGGATGAGCAGCCAATTCAGGAGATAGATCATAATCATCAGAATGCCTTTCAAGTTGCAGACTGTGATGCATACCACACTGACATCGATGATGAACCTACTGCACATACAATTTTCATGGCAAGCATTTCTCCAATGGTCTCTCCAAAGGTCTCATCATTGCAGCAAGCTGGTCTATCCAAAGAATCAATCATCTCAGAGGTATTAAAACTATACGATGATGTTGATGAGCATAAGATAGAGGAAAAAGTACAATCAACAGAAACTTTTGAGTCAGATATTGAAAATATGGGTAATATCAATGTTGTCCCATATGATCAATATGTGAAACAAAGTGAAAGTGTGACTGTACCAAGTGATGCATCTTCTGCAGTCAATGATGACTATATTTTTGATGAATACGCTGCAAGTGCCCCTGATGATTCTGTTATTTCTGAACTAAATGCCTATAAAGAACAAGTTGCCATTTATGAACAACGTGCTAAGTTTAAGTTAACTACTCGTGAGCAGGAGTTGGATAACCAAATGCGTACAATTATCAGAAAAAGTTATTTTAGAGAAGAATTGTTAAAACAAGAGTTAAACTCCTTACAAGAAAAGCTTTTTAAAACTGTTAAGCAAAAGCAAGAGCTTCAAGATAATGTTAAAGTGCTTAAACAAGAATTTAATGGTAAGGAATCAAAACTTTTGAATGACTTTTCAAATCTAAAAACTTTGAAAAACAAGCTTGAGTATGGTAAGAAAGCAATAAGCACAGTATCCCCATTATAAAGGAATCCAACCCTGAGTATGGTAAGAAAGCAAAAGCTGCTCAAAATATAATCTATGATGGCAATGAGATTCTTAAACCTAGACAGAAACCTAGTTGCATTGAGTGCACTGAGGAAGATAGAAATATAGATGATGCATCTAGGGAGAAAATGGATATGAAGCTTAACGATCCTGCGTCTAAAGAGAATAACAAAACGATCAAACCCCATGATTACAAAAAGGAAAATTGGATTTCCTTGAACAAGTTTAAGCCTCAAACGTTGTTAACACCCGAACAAGTGTTCTGGAAAAAGGACTTAGATAAGCAAAAAGCAGAAAATCTTGTTGAAACAAACACTCCCCTTAGAAAAATGCTTGTGGCTACTGTGTATCCTCCAAATACACCAATGCATCTAGTTCCTAGATCGATTGCCACTAATAGCAAAACCTTGATCAGCATGTATGTTGTTTATCAGCAGTTTGTTGATTTTGAGAAAACGTGTAAGAAGAGAATCACACCTACAGGGATAACTGAGGGGGAAAGGGGTTTTGAGCAAACTAAAGAATGTTATTTAACTGAGGTCATGCCTTTCTTTAAACAATTAAAAGGTTAATTTGAGAATCTTCAAAAGGGGACAAATTCTGATATTAAAGAAATGGAAAAGGAATTTGATGCAACGATAGTTGAGGTCAATGATTATGAACAGGAACTCAAATATAATGAAGTTGAAAGGAAGAACTTGCAAATCTTAAATGAGAATTTGATTTTGAGTTGTGTTGCTCAAGATGTGTTTTATACTGTTACTACGCACTCTATTACTGCTTCTCGATTTCATGAATTATCTATTGCATTGAAAGTTTCCCATGATCGTGTCATTGAGCTAGAAAACAAAAACTTAGAACTAAATGAGAAAATTGATTAGGATGATCACGATAATTTGGTAAAACATCTTTCTAAACTAGAAATTAAACATTTTGATTTACAACTAAAATATCAACATCTCAAAGAAAATGTCAAAACGTCAAATATCAAAACATCCTCAGATGTTCCAGAGTTTGATGCAGTTTTTCAGATAAACAAACGTGACGAACAGATTCAAGCTCATTGTAACACGATCAGAAAATTGAAAGCCCAAATTTCTCAATTAAAGGGTGAAAAGAACAATGTGACTGGCTCCCAAATGCCTCCTCCTTTAGATTCTCAGTATTCTCAAACTTTTCATCTTCAAAACTTGCTTAATGCCTTACAAAAAGAAAACGAGAGTTTTCTAGAAGAAAATGAAAAAGTTAAACGACACTTTAAAGAGTTATATGATTCAATGAAAGTCACTCGTGACAAAAACAACGAAAAAATAACGTCTTGACAAAACGAAATTGAGAATCTAAGGAGTCAGGAAAAAGTGAAACTGCCACTTGTCTTTAATGAGAATGTTGCATCAAAGTCATCCTCAAACTGCAAATATAATGTGACTGTTAAATACATTCCTCCTCATCTTAGGAATAATGAACTTGTGTTTCATAACTATTTTGCTCACCTTAAGGATAGTCTAGAATGTCTTCGTGAGATTGTGGAAGAGGATTTCATAAATAAGCCTCTTGATAGAGAAATTAGGTTTGCTTGCATTCAGGCCAAACGATCTCAGGAGCTGCTAGAATGTTTAATAGCAACATGTCCTAAATCCTTAGGTGCGAAAGGTAAAGTTGTGATGCCTTGTTCTATGCCTAGTGCCAAGCATACAAACCATTCTATGCCCAGTATTAAGAAAGTGAACTCCAATGTGCCTTTAAGTAGTTCAGACCCCTGCACGTCTAGTTCAGGAATGCAGAAAGTAGGTCAACCAACTAATGTTCCCATAATTACTTCTACAGGAGTAATCAGTGACATAAAAGCAAGCGGGTCAAAGCCTCCAGGCAATACCAAGCAAGATAGGACCTCACAAGCTAGGAATGTGCATTGGAAGAGAGTAGAAGATCACCCTAGGAATATTAAGTTTGAGTTGAATAAAATGAATCGTGTTGATTCTAGTATTAGCTATAAGCGTACTGTAATTAATTCTAATTCTGCTACTATCCGCAAGCCATGTAATGATGACTGCTTGATTTCTGTTACTAATCATGAATTTGGTGTGATTGATTTATCTAATGCTGTCAAATGCCCAGTTAAAGCTATTAATGTTAAAAAACAAGCGAAGAAGGCTAAAAGGCAAAGGCGAAAGAAAGTTAGAAAAAGTGGAAACCCATAGGAAGGAAATTTAGTAATATAGGTTATCAATGGACACCTACTGGCCGTAAGATTAATGAGTTGTGCCCTAAATTCGCTAAGTCAATGCCCACTAGAAAATGGATGCCTACTGGTAGAACTATTCCCTTAAGAAGTGAACATACTTTGAATAGGTCAAATACGGACACTAGCACTGCATCTATGTCTGATGAGTCCATTGTTTCTACTCCTGATGTAGGTGTTCCAATCACTGTTACTAACCAAATGGAACCCATTCTTGCATGGGGATCCCAATTATCCATTTATCCATTCTTGTCTGTGTTCAACTGTAGATCGTTCAAATCGTTCTGTGGTACCTGGACTCAGGCTGTTCCAAGCATATGACTGGAGACCGGTCACGGCTCATGAACTTCGTGAGTAAATTCATCGGAACTGTGAGATTCGGAAACGATCATTTTCGTGCTATTATGGGTTATGGAGATTACGTGGTTGGAGATAGTGTGATTTCCAGGGTATATTATGTGGAAGGTCTTGGACATAATCTATTTTCTGTCGGACAATTTTGTGACTCAGATTTAGAAGTGGCCTTCAGAAAACGTACTTGCTTTGTTAGAGATCTTGATGGTGTGGAACTTCTCAAAGGAACTCGTGGTTCAAACCTATACACCATCTCTATAGAAGATATCATGAAATCTTCACCCATCTGCTTGCTGTCAAAGGCTTCTAAAACTAAGTCATGGCTATGGCACCGTCGTCTCAATCACTTGAACTTTGGTACCATAAACAATCTTTCCAGAAAGGACTTAGTAAGAGGATTACCCATATTAAAGTATGAAAAAGATCATCTCTGTTCAGCTTGCCAATTGGGAAAAAGCACGAAATATGCCCACAAACCAAAACCCACAAACTCAGTAATGGAAGTTCTTCATACCCTTCATATGGATTTGTGCGGACGAATGAGAGTGCAAACTGTAGGATCGTTATTTTTATTGTGTTGATGATTCGGGTGGTCTTGGGAGATCAAAATACATGTTTGCCATTAGAGAGAGAAAGTTAGAGAGTTGGGTGGTTTCTTGGTAGAGAGTTACTTCACAAAATGTAGAATATTAGATTGAAAGCACCACCCCTTCCATGGATGGAAGGGGTATTTATAGTTACAGACATAACGACCTCCTATCGGCCTGTGGATCAGGTATACAGTGGGTAAAGACCCGTCCTTCCTCCACGGTGATACACTAAACTAATCTACGCTACAAACTAACTAATAAACTACTAAATAACGTAAATAACGACAAGTCTACGAGCTAACTTATGCTAGATAATATTTGGGGTGACCGACACTTCACTATGGAATTTTCTAATTCCTAACAATCTCCCCCTAAGGGAGGTCACCCCATGTTTTACATTTCGAATCCTAGCATTCTATTCTTGTCTTTGTTCTTGAGCTCGTAGACTTCAATTCTTCATTTCAACAATCTTTGTGCTTTAGTAGTGATTCTTCAAAGTCCGCACTGATTTGTACTTTTAGTGGAGGCCTTTAACTGATCCACATCTTTGATGATCTTCGAGCTTTCATTGAGATCATTAGCCACAGTAAATCTCTAGATCACCCTTTATTGTGTTTCCATCATGTGATGTTGTGACTTTTGGACCGACATGCTCACACTATTGAATCATGACATCTTTCCATCAGAGTAGCGGAAGCCTTACTGGTTCATGATATTTGTAGCAGCGTAGCAGAAGCATAGTATAGAAATATCAGAGCCAGGTTATGTAGATATGCACCAGTCATGATTTCTTCAATTAAGTGTGGTTGCTGTGAGCATGCGGCTTTGGATTGACGCCTCAATTCTGATCAGCTGCAACCGTCCACAATTCTGATCAGCTGCAACAGTTAGCAATAAAACACACGAAAGTGTCTTTGATCACTTTCGTTGAATTGAGGTACACGGCCCACGGTTTCCCGTTGATCAGTATAAATACTGCCTGTGATCAGGTAGGATTCCTAAGAATCTCCTTGACAGGGTTTCGCAGCTGTTCTGGCTGTTCTCAGACCAGAATGTCTCAAAGAAGACAACACGGAGTGAGTGAACCAGCGAATTGAGATTCACTGATTGATGAAAAATGATTTGAAAAACAATCGCGTATTGCTTGAAGAAAGAGTTTTGCAATACGACGAAGGTCTTATGAGAAAGATCAATTTTCAAACAAAATACTTTTTGTATTAGAGAATGAGTACACATTCGACGTGCTAGCGAAAAGAAAAGATTCGCACATCGAACGGTTTTTTTCTAAAAGTATTTTTCAATCAGAGATACTTTTTGAATTTGAAATGAATACACATTCGACGTGCTAGAGAAAAGAAGATTTGCACATCGAACGGTTTTTCCAAAAGTATTCGTCAATTCCATTCCTGGACCAAGGTTGATTCACGAGTGAATCGCCCCATCGTTTCTATCCAGTTGTCACAAGCTTGATCTTACGAGAAGATCTCACATGTCACCCACCAAGAGCATGTTTGGTGTTGGCTCTAGAAGGATTTCCATCTTCATTGTGAGTATTTTTACATATCACTCGGATGTTCTGGCAATACCACAAGGATAATGCGTAGGACTCTTAATATATAAACTTACTTTCCACATTGTGTGAAACAGCAAGTCTTCAAGAATTTAGTGTCCTAACGAGATATTGTGGATGATCTCTTGGCTCTAGACTCAATAGTGCATTTTTGGTTCCTTTGCCGGAGACTAGGGAGAGGGTCTCCTTCTTCAATATCAACAATCTCTAAGAGAAAGTCGATAGATTATGTAGGTTCCCCGTGAGAATGAAACAAGCCCTTTTAAAAGGAACTTGAGTGGCTTGGTAAGTTTTGTGCAGTGCATCACTGGGTCCATGACGTCTTGTCTTCAATACCAGTGTTACCTTAGTAACAACCAGTAGCATATGTATTGAACCCGGTTTCTGCCCTAAGGTTGAATTGATGGAGGGCTATTTCTTTTCACCCTTTTTCACATTCAGTTCTTTTTCATTCTTCAACCCCTTCAGTGCTTACCGAGACTTCATTACTAGAACCTTGTTGGGTTTATTCCAGTTCTAGCTCTATCTCAGTCGGCACTCTTCCCAAATCTCACTTTTTCTCCTTTTTTCAATATACCTACGGACTCTACACTAACTAGTGGATTGTCCCTGGGTAGATCCCTCCGGTTCTGGCGGATCGTGGGAACGAATACCTAACCTAACCATCCTTATAACTCCATGCATAAAGTAAATTGGTCGGTCTTTTGGTATTGTTCTTTCCTTCATGAAACCAATTGAAAAATCATTTGGAAAAACAATCAAGGTACTTATGATACGAGATCAAAGCATTATGTACCTTAATAGTTTTGATCATTTAGAAAACCTCCCCCTCAACATGTGCGTGTGATTTAGAAATTGTTTGGCACATGGAGGCAAGAGGACTTTGAAATATTTTCTTTGATCACAATTTTCATACGAAAAAGCCATTTGATTTTCATTGGTAAATTCTCCCCCTCAATATGTGCATAGGATATTTGAAAACATTTTTTATCACATAGAGGCAAGAGTTCTTTTGAATCACATCCACAATCACAAAATCCATTAAGAAACCATTTGAAAACACAATCAAGGTACTTTATAATCTCTTTTAAAAAACTTTTGTACCTCGATGGTTTTGCTCCCCCTCAATATGTGCTTCAAGATTCGAAAGCGTTTAGCACATATGAGAGAGCAGCCTGCACAACTGAATCAAAACGATCACCTTTTATCAAATTTCATTATTAAATCACAAATTCTCCCCCGATCAAAAATATCAAACCCTTTGAGATTTTGGATCCCAAGTGATTTAATTAGGTTTAGAAAACATGGGAGAAAATGTGGCCTTGTTTAAATACTCATCTGGTTTTTGGATAAATCCTCCTCCTCAACATGTGCATTGTGTATGAAATTGTTTGGCACATGGAGGCAGGAGTGCCTTTAAAGGACTAAAACCAATTCCATTTAAACAGATAAGAGATTTAACTCACGATCTCTCCCTTGATCAAAAATATCAAACCATTTGAGATTTGTGATCCCATCTGATTTAAATTATTTAGAAAGTTTTAGGGAAAGACGTGGCAAGATTTAATTTTGAAAAATGACAGATAAGGACCAGATTTAGACATTAAAGATTGTTAGTGTCAGGTATGATAGTTTTTAAGAGATCTTTAAGTAAAAATAAAACAATTTCACAATCAAACAAGAACAGAAAAAATTTCATTTTGACAGATCTTTGAGTTTTAAAGAAAAACCATACCATGACATAACATTAAATCTTTAGATCACCACATTTTAGCGTACAAAACGGAACTTTTTGTGAAGAAATATCGTTTTGAAAATATTTTATTTTAAATCACTCTCCCCCTCAATCCATGACAGAAGTCAATAATTGAGTGACTTAGGTTTTGATAACAAGAAGTCCGGTGATTTTCAAAAAATTAGTCCAATATATTTTCAAAACAATATTTTCCATTTTCAAAAAAAATTTATCAAAATTTTCTAAAAATGGTATCCTGCACAAAGATACGTTAGGTGGTTGAGAAGCTTCCTTTGTTGCTGTAGGGCTTGGAAGAAAACCGTCTGCAGAAGCAGTGAGACTTCTTCTTACGTTGCATTTTGAATGCCAACTGAGGTCAAATTAAGCTCCGTTTCTTCAATCACTTAGAAGAAAACCATCTGCTGATGCAGTGAGACCTCTTACATTGCATTTATGCCAACTCTCCATTGAAGTCCAATTAAGCTCCGTTTCTTCATTTGTCAACCCAAGAGATAGTTACCCTTTCCTTTCGGCATCCAATCATCATCAATAGTGGGATCCGGATCGGGAACATCTTTATAACCAATATACCTGCATATGTTAGTGAACACACATACAGATATATGGTGGTCGACATCACCCATAATAGCAATCAACTAATTAAAGTCAATTCAACATAACAATCAGATCATATAAGGCATGGGGTTTATGTGTTAATCAAACTCTAATCATCTAAACCTAACAATCATATCCTAAATTCCTAGTCCTTCGACACAGGCAAATATCATTTTTAATTAAGCACGTAGGATAATTAAGAAAGCTCGTTAGATGATATAGATTTGAAAACATTCTCCCCCTCAATCAATGACTCAATTTGTGAAAAGTTTAAGAGTGCTGAAGTCATCGATTGAGTTTTTGCGAATTAATACGAAAACTCTGATCCTGATTGATTTTTCAAGCAACTCATTTTACCACCATTTTGAAATACAACAAATATTTTTCTGAAGAATTTTAGACGGAAAAACATTTGTGTAGGAATAGCAGTCCTTCGACATACTTTCCTCATTTGTTTTTAGGATAAGTGCACGAAATATTTAAAAAATAGGTTTAGCGCAGCACTTTCCTTTCTTTTGAAGTGCGGGTTGCTATCTGAAATAATAGCAAACCATAGTTTAAGCACGGGTTACAGTCTGAAATAACTGTAAGCCATATTTTGTGACATGTTTTGAAAAAGAATATTTACACCTCCTGCTCGAACTTCATCTATGGTCCCGTGCCATTATTGAATGACATTTCTAAGACCGTAGATGTTATCGATACCAGAAGACATGTCTTGGAAAACATATTTTTGTTCTTTTTCAAATTTTCTAATTTTTATGGATTTTTGAAGGTTTTATATTTTTCTATTTTGTTTTGATGGTTTTATATTTTTGTATTTTGCTTTTTGAATAAATATATACAAAGATAGAGACGATGATATAGTAAAAGAAGACGATGATACGAGTACCGAGATAAAGATATCAAGCAGCCCCGTTGTAGAAGATAGAAGTCATCATCTCTTAAACATTCACCACCAAAGCAAATCGAGGCTCCAGAATTGAAGAAAGAAATTGAGCCATCTGAAAGTGAGACTTTGGAAGCTTTCCCCAAACCGAAAATCCTTTAGCTGAGCAGATTCGAAGCTCTATTTCAAGCTTGCTTTAGCCAGGTGCACAAGGAAGCACACCATTATCATAAATCCCGCTGCTCCATTTAAGAACTATAATCGAGGATCTCCATTCGGGGTTATATCATCCAATAGAACAGCAAAGTATCATCCCACTCATAAATAATCTTCTCAAATTTCCATACCCACTGAAGTCTGAAGCGATCCATTCCAAAAGGTGTCAAGAGAGCACTTCCCCCGTGTAGTTGAAAAGATGCAGTCCGTCTCTTAGTATAACGCTCAAGAACTCTCCCGAATACACTTCATAAGGGGAATGAAGAACACCTTCCCATGTTCACATTTTTCATCCCTAATGAACGTGTATGAAGCTCAAGAACCCGAAGTACACCAATATCCAAGAACTCTCCAGAATACACATCATGCCCGGAGAGAAAACACCTCCCCAATGTTTGTGGTAAACAATGGCTTTCTTCCCTGATGATCGTGTACGAAGCTCAAGGACCCGAAGTACACACATTCCCCAAAGAGAGAACAACCGATAACATTAAAGAAGCAGGCCGAATCACTGATTATCTCTGCGGATGACAATCTCTGCGGATGTCAACTCCGGAATAAGTGATTATATCTCTGAATCACTGATTAAGCCCTCAAGTGAGACAGCTGAGCGCCCCCAATGTACACAATTCTCTCTCCCCTGATGATTGCGATAACATCGAGATCATCACACACCAGTGTACCTTTTTTATCTTCAGAAACTTTCATTTACATCACTTCCCCCACGTCGTTGGAATAAGAACACTAAACGCTTTGATGAGTAAAACCTTGAGTATCTCTGCGGTCCTGACATTTGTTTTCCCGGGATATCTTCAAACACTTAGAAGAATTAAGTCCATCAAGTTTACTCGCCATGAGTCAAACCTTGAGTTTCTCTGCGGTAATAACATTTGTCTTCCCGGGATATCTTCAATTACTTAGAAGTATTAAGTTCATCAAAGTTTACTCGCGTTTAGATGCGTGTCTCCTTCCCCCTTTCTGGAAATGATACTTCAAAATCAACAACTCTTTGAATGCCCAAATACTTGAAATTTGTTGAGAAGATCGCTTGAAGTCTTTGTGAGAATCAACATGCTGAATAATGTGAGCAAGTCTAATTGGGGATTAAATTCGACATATCACATTCCCCCAATTAGTGCTCTCCCCTAAACCGACAATCTTTATGATGAATGCTTGAATTAAGAAGAAGTCTTTGGATTATCAAATGCAACTCGTCTTTAGTCTTCTAACATGTAGCAGAATATTGTAGAACCGCCTGTAGACTTGACCTTCTTCAAGATTGTCCAGTTGGGGAATAGAAAGTTAACATCTTCAACTCACCAAAAACAAGAACATCACCAAAAAGCATCCCAATCAACTTACATCTTGCAAATCCCCTTAACTAAAATCCCTCCTAATCAAACAAGAACAGAAAGATGTTCATCAAGGAAATCAGCAATCAGGCTGCAACGAACACACGAAATGGTAATACCAAGCAAACAATCACATCAAACAAGAACAGAAGGTTGTTCGGAATCATCATGTTGATGTGCACGTGAAGCATTAACCGGAAGCACTTTGACAATAAACTCATATCAGCTTGTGAAGATGTCAACTAACGGCTCATAGAATAAACTCCATGTAACGATGACCCGATAAGAAGAAGATCGGTTCTTACATGAGTTTGTAGCCGTTTGACCATTTATTCTCAGAAATCAATCAACCATGCAGTAATTTCACACTTCTTCTCCCCCTCAAGAATTGCATATGGAGTTGCCATTCTTGATTAAATAAGTGAAAGTCATCCGAATGTTCTATTCACACTTCTCTCCCGCAAAATCA
Organism: Chrysanthemum seticuspe; assembly: GCA_019973895.1. Classification (NCBI taxonomy): domain Eukaryota; kingdom Viridiplantae; phylum Streptophyta; class Magnoliopsida; order Asterales; family Asteraceae; genus Chrysanthemum; species Chrysanthemum seticuspe. Next base: position 212,382,756 of record BPTQ01000009.1, on the reverse strand, counting down.
GCACATGATGTCGCCATCTTCATTATAATCGAGCAAGTGGAATGAGAAAACAATCAGTGGTAGCCCGGTTCACTTTATGACTGAAGCGCATGGAAAAAGTATGAAGCATGTTGATGAGAATGGTCATTAGTGAGAAGATTTCTCTTCTTCAGAAGATAAAGCGCACTGAAGCGTACACTTTTCTTTTCTTTGAGGAACGAGGCCTGAACTGATGTGTTCATACGTCATAAGAAGATTTCTCTTCTTTATAAGATAATGCGCACTGAAACGTACACATTTCTTTTCTTTAGAGTACGAGGCATGAACTGCTGTGTTCATACGTCATAAGAAGATTTCTCTTCTTTGGAAGATAATGCGCACTGAAACGTACACATTTCTTTTCTTTAGAGTACGAGGCCTGAACTGATGTGAACAGACGTCATAGTCTCTCTCTTTTCACCTCTCTTAGCAAAACATGTAATCATCCCCATTATCATTCTGTAGGCTCTTTGTCGTGACAACTGATGGAGAAAAACCCAATATGATGAATTTGACCCTGAAGTAGAACAACCCAAACTCGTGACTTAAACTTGCACATGTGAAACAAAGAACGGTGTCGAGAATTCATGCCCATTTGAATCTCTAAGTACTCTATACTCTTCACCCAACTAACCATCAAGTAATAGACGTACATTACCTCTTGAAAATCCACAATTGAATGTGACACTGAGCACTACAACGTAACTCCTTTAAGTGATAGTTATTTTGAGGTGATAAGAGCCCAATTCCCCCAAGTGGTAAAAGAAGAGGTAAAAGTCACCCAACAATAACTAGATTTCCAAGTCTTCGTTTTTTATAATAAGCTCGAACAAGGATCTTGAAGAATCTTCATCCAACCATCCCCAATACCTTCAGATACTAAGTACACTCGCCCGTGATAATTCACTTCAACCTCAAATAAATAATATTGAATTAACGCCATTGTCACATCCTCCGGTTAACAGCTCAAATCTAGCCTTCTTTGAAATTTAAACGAACTCTGATAATGGTTTCATCCCGACCATGGTTAAAAGCGCATAACCCCGTAAAACCATGTAATAACCAAATTGCCATGAAGAAAACCCAAACACACACCCAATTCATGAAGTACACCCTTTTATCCCTTCTTTGAAGCAGAAACCGTAGCATCAGCATCAAGTAAGATCCAAAAATTACACTTTCTCTTCTCCAAGATGGTTCCATCATTACGGGATTTTACAACTCTATGGTTTAAACCGAGAAATAGTTTCTTTCGCGGGATTTTACAAAACCAAGAATAAACCGTAAGATAGATCCGGAAATGCACTTTACGATAACCAGGATGTTTCCATTGTCACGGGATTTTACAAGTCTATGATTTAAACCGAGAAATAGGTTCTTTCGCGGGATTTTACAAAATCAAGACAAAACCGTAAACAATGTCAGCTTGAATGTGTAATGACAACTTTAGTTTCTGTGAATATATGTTTTAGGGGAACATGCAGCGGTTCGTCAACTGTTCATTATCCAACATCATCCATATCATCAACCATCCAATAAACACTTTGGTAAACACATCATTCACGCATTTTGTCGGCTGTTGCTGTGACCACATGGAGAAGCAAACCCGATATTCCAAACATGATCATGAAGTAGAATTCCCCAGATTTGTTACTTAAACTTGTATTAATCCTTGTGAAGAAAAAACGGTGTACCCAATGTACAAAACCTCTTGACGTATCCTCAACTGCGTGAGACACCAAAGTGATAGTTACGTTGTGGGTTAAGCGAGAAAGAACCACAAACGTAACTAAATAGACAAGTCTTTATCACACTCAATAAACGCCCAAACAAGTCATCTTCGCGGAAGTGTAGAAAGAAAGAAGACGAAATAAGTAAACGAGTCTGAAAAACCTCACTTCAAATTCAAATACGAAATACCGTTCAAACAACCCCGTAGTCACCATTTTCCAGTAAGTACATCAAGCGGCGACATAATAATTTATGTGAAAACGTATACACCAAAGTACCATTCCTCATAGCACAGCAAATCTCGTCGTCACACCGTATCTCATTATCAAATCTCTTCTACAAAACATATAGAATCTTAATCTCATAAACCTCATATCATCCAATCTCATAATTTTAGAAGCTCATTTGTCCAAGATCCAAATCCGATGATATAAGAACCAAGTACAAATTTGTCACCCAAGCATAGGTTCACAATTAACTTCACTTAGTCCATTCAAGAGATTAACACCAAGACCATGAGGCCCATGTTCTGTAACACAACCGGTCCTCAACCAAAAGTAGTAGACACATGTATGTGCCCAAGAAAGATACACCGGTTGGCCCAAGTACTACATCTACGATCCAGATCCAGACAAAATAAACCCAAGAGATACCCTAATTTTCGAGGTATATAACAATGCCTAATCTCACAAAATCACCAACCCTAAAAAATCCTCAAACAAACCCTAAAAAAAACACAGTCCGCCTCTCTTAATACTCTCCATCTCCAAAATAATTACCATCCGCCTCCTTTTTCAGAACATCTGCTACTCTTTATTCGAACACAAAGATAAATAAATAAAGAAGAGAGCAAGGCCACAGGGATGGCATGATGTTTAGCAAACTCGAAAATGCCACAGGGATGGTTATGAGAGTTTGAGTACGCGAGTCTTAGCGAACCAAGGTAAGTAAGAAGAATGAATTGATTACGTTGTGATAATGTTTTGCACATAAAATGAATCATAGAAGTGAATTAACAAACCTGATAAGATCATTTATTTTCAATTCGTATATAACAAAATTTGATCTATGAGGCACACGTTCTTATGTGAATAGATCTTTCAAGATCTATGTGTTGTTAGAACCATTCACAAAGATGAAGAAAGCTGAGATCTCGTATAATTAGTTTTTCCTTTGACCATTTGATTAGTTGTCATTAAACGAATTAAGATGAGATAATAACACCATTGTTATTAATCTTTTTCAAAAAAAATTCGAAAATGATCTTGAAGTGGAAACCTTCAAACAGAGGATCAATGATGATTTAAGTCTTCGTGAGTTGAGATTTTTTATGTGAAATTCTTGATGCATCTTGAATGCCACGAAAAGACTTAGGCTGAGATCTCACAAGTGTTTTGAAAACATTATATCTAATCTTTTATCAAAGACTCGAATGAGAAGAGAGATGAAGCATATGGCTTTGTTTCTTATTGATAACATTCGTATATTTCCAAGAGAAGATCAATGATGAAGTTTTTGATTCGTGTTATAGACTTGATAGTCTTGATGTTTCATTTGAGAACCACGGAAAAAAAAACAGAGATCTTTGAATCATTTTTCATTTTGAGTCTTAGATAATGTTGGAGTTCAGTTGGGATAAAATGAGGTTGATGTTGGGTTGAGATGTAGTTATGTGTAATTGCTGGTAGATGATTTGTAGATGACGGATTGATCTTGGACCGATGATGGTTATCCTGAGGTTGAATTAGTTTTGGTATATGGTATAGTGGTCGTAGTAGTCAAAACATAATCTTCTTCTACCTTTCTGTCTAAGTCGCTAGGTCAAATTAGAACCAAGTCGCTAGCCTTGTAGCTAAGCCAACTCGCTAGCCAAGTTGCTAGCCAAGTCGCTAGCACTGTTATTTGACTCAATAGTCAAAAAAACCTTAAGTCGCTACATTTTAACAAAACAAGTCGCTAGACAACTTTCAAAATAACTCGCTATTTGAAATCAAAGAATATAGACAACTTGTAAATACAAGTCGCCACTATGCTTGACACAAGTCGCTAGGAAGAATGACCCAACTCGCTAGCATGAATATATGAGTTTTCCGATGAGTTTTTCCGACAACTTTTCCGGCCAGCTTCAAATTAACCCAGAAACAACAGTTTTGACCCATAAAAATGTGACTTTGACCACAGAAAAATGTCACAGTTTGCTTTACCCAGAAAGATGTGACATAAAGACCTTTTGACCCATGTTGACAAAATAGATAGGACCAGATATTCAAATTTTGGACAAAGTTAACACAATCAGAACTTGGACAATATACTGGACACAAGTTTAAACCAGTTAAGACCATAGACCAAAAAAAACCGTATTCCGACCACAAGTAAACAAACCCCATAAAAATATAACCACAAGAAAATCATCATCCCAACAGTTTACAAAAAAGACAGTTTACCCACGAATCAGAACCACAAGAAAACATCAAAACACAATAACCATGGCTCTTGATACCAATTGTAGGATCGTTATTTTTATTGTGTTGATGATTCGGGTGGTCTTGGGAGATCAAAATACATGTTTGCCATTAGAGAGAGAAAGTTAGAGAGTTGGGTGGTTTCTTGGTAGAGAGTTACTTCACAAAATGTAGAATATTAGATTGAAAGCACCACCCCTTCCATGGATGGAAGGGGTATTTATAGTTACAGACATAACGACCTCCTATCGGCCTGTGGATCAGGTATACAGTGGGTAAAGACCCGTCCTTCCTCCACGGTGATACACTAAACTAATCTACGCTACAAACTAACTAATAAACTACTAAATAACGTAAATAACGTCAAGACTACGAGCTAACTTATGCTAGATAATATTTGGGGTGACCGACACTTCACTATGGAATTTTCTAATTCCTAACACAAACGATAATTGGGAAGAAATACATTCTAGTCATTTTTGATGACTGCTCTCGATTTACTTGGGTAAAGTTTTTGAGGACAAAGGATGAAACTCCAGATGTCATCATCAAACTTATCAAACAGCTTCAAGTTCGACTCAACCATACTGTTAGAATTGTTCGAACAGACAATGGCACAAAGTTCGTTAACAAAGACTTAATTCAGTTTTATGAAATTGTTAAAATCAGTCATCAAAGCAGTGTTCCACGAACTCCTCAACAAAACGGTGTAGTTGAAAGACGAAATCGAACTCTTGTGGAAGCCACTAGAACAATGCTAATTTATTCAAAGGTTCCAATGTTTCTATGGGCTGAAGCTATTGCCACTGCTTGCTACACCCAAAATCGTTCCCTTATTCATACCTCTCATGGAAAACCTCCATATGAACTTGTTCATTAACGAAAACCTGATCTCTCCTACCTTCGTGTTTTTGGTGCTCTGTGCTATCCAACGAATGACGGTCAAGATTTAGGAAAATTAAGATCAAAGGCAGATATTGGAGTTTTTGTTGGTTATGCACCGAACAAGAAGGGTTACCGAATCTACAACAAAAGAACTCGAGATATCATGGAAACTATTCACGTCACGTTCGATGAGTTGTCCGGTCAAATGGCTCCAGGACAATACAGTTCTGGACCCGCATCTCAACTTTCATCAAGTAGTCCTATCAGTTCTACTCTTGTTTTAAATCCCTCGCCAACAACTCTTTATGTACCTCCCTCAGAAGATGATTTAAAGAAGTTATTTGATCCAATGTTTGATAAACGCTATGAGCCAAGTGCTAATGATATGTCCATTCCATCAACAGAGGCTGCTCCTATCCTTGTCAATGAAGTTAACCCTTCAGTTTCAATGTCATTAAGTCAAGAAGCGCCTACTGCTGATCATTCTGTCACATCAACAAATCATCAATCATCGAGTGTATATCATGGAATTGTTTTTGGCACCAATGATGGAGAGAATCCTTTTGCTCCTCCAGAAGATGAACCCTTTCAAAATATATTTGCTCCTGAATCATCATCAGAACTATCTTCATCAGGAGATATCGACTCTGCTACCTCTGTTCCTCAACAACAACCACATGAACACCTTAGAAAATGGACACATGATCATCCATTAGACAACATCATTGGAAACCCTTGTCGTCCAGTATCCACACGGAAACAACTTGCAACCGATGCCTTATGGTGCTTCTTCAACTCCGTACTCTCTAAGGTCGAACCAAAAGATGTTAAAACTGCTATGAATGAAGACAGCTATTTCAGTGCAATGCAAGAAGAAAGTCATGAGTTTGATCGACTAGATGTATGGGAATTAGTACCTGCTCCTGACTGTGGCATGATCATTGCTGTAAAGTGGATCTTTAAAGTAAAACTTGATGAGCATGGTGATGTTTTAAAGAACAAGGCTCGATTGGTTGCAAAAGGATACCGTCAAGAGGAGGGTATTGACTTTGAAGAATCATTTGCTCCAGTTTCTCGTATCGAGGCAATCAGAATCTTCTTGGCTAATGCTGCAAGTAAGAACATGGTAGTCTATCAGATGGATGTAAAGACGGCTTTTCTTAACGGTGATCTTAAAGAAGTCGTATACGTCAGCCAACCTGAAGGCTTTGTGAATCCAGAGCATCCTACTCACGTCTATCGTTTGAAGAAGGCTCTTTACAGTTTGAAGCAAGCTCCAAGGGCATGGTATGATACGCTATCAAAGTTTCTTCTATCTACTGGATTCAGCAATGGAGCAGTTGATCTGACATTGTTCACCAGAAAGTCAGGCAAACACTTAATTCACGTTCAAATCTATGTTGATGATATTATTTTTTCCTCGACTGACACCAATGAATGTGACCGTTTTTCAAAGGAAATGGGTTCCAAATTTCAAATGTCAATGGTGGGACAAATGTCATTTTTCTTGGGATTACAAATTTCACAAAGTCCCGGAGGCATTTTTATAAATCAATATAAATATGCAAATGAGATTTTAAAGAAATTTGGATTTGATTCTTGTGACCCTGTTGACACTCCCATGATAGAGCGTACCAAACTGGATGAGGACCACTCAGGGATCATGGTAGACCAAACAAAATATCGTAGTATGATTGGATCCCTGATGTACCTCACAGCCAGTAGACAAGACATTCTGTTCGTTGTTTGCATGTGTGCTAGATATCAGGCTAAGCCTACCAAAAAGCACCTTGAAGCGGTTAAACGGGTCTTTCGATAACTTCAAGGAACCATCAATATGGGACTTTGGTACCCGAAGGACACCGGTATGTCCCTAACAGCCTATGCAGATGCTGATCATGTAGGATGTCAAGATACACGTCGAAGTACGTCTGGAGGTGCTCAGTTTTTGTGTGATAAGCTTGTGAGCTTGTCTTCAAAGAAACAAATGAGTACTTCTATTTCCTCTACAGAGGCTGAATACATAGCCATGTCATCTTCTTGTGCTCAAATCCAATGGATGAGATCCCAATTATCTGACTATGGCTTTGAATTCAACAAAATCCCTCTGTACTGTGATAATAAAAGTGCCATTGCTCTCTCATGCAACAACGTGCAACACTCAAGAGCAAAGCACATTGATATTCGACATCATTTCATCAGGGAGCAAGTAGAGAACGGTGTGGTGGAACTCTATTTTGTGAGGACAGAATATCAATTAGCAGACATCTTCACCAAAGCTCTTCCTAGAGAACGTTTTGAGTTTATCCTCCCACGACTTGGTCTAAAGAGTTTACAACCGGAAACACTCAAACGTCTTCAAGAGGAAGACGAGGAGTTAAGGTCTTTCTTCATCCATCTCTTGTAAATATTTATTCGAAAAGCAAATAGAAAAATATAAAACTTTCAAAAATCCATAAAAACTTGAAAATCTTGAAAATTATCAAAAATAAAATAAAACAAAAAAAAATAAAATTGTCATTTTGTCATTTTTTTTCTCTATTCGATAATATCTACGGTCTTTGAGCTGTCATTCAAAGAATGACACGAGTCTTTAGATATTGTTCGAATATTAAAAAAAAATAAAAATAAAAATTGGGAGAGAAGTGAAATAATGGTTTATGGTAGTTTCAGTCTATAACCCGTATTTAAAGAAAGAACAGAGCCATGCTTTAACGTTTGTTTCAAATCTCATGCTCTGATTCAAAAAATTCTTTCACAAATATTTTTCCTTCTATAATTTCTTCTGAAAAATATTTGCTATCTAATGAAAACAATGTTAAATAAATTAACTCGAACTAAATTTTTGAAATTCACTTGGACTTGACATCTGTCAAAATCTCGATCTCTCAATCAACAACTTATGTCATTGATTGAGGGGCAGAATGATTTCAATTAAATCAAAAGGTTATTTGTCATGTTTTCAAAAGATATTAATGCATGTTATTGGAGTTTAAAGTCTCATAAGTGATCCTTATCGGTTAAATATTCTTCATAAATCAAGTCACAATTCTCCTCAAAAGCTTTCAAAATCAATTTAAATCTACAGAGATCACATATCTCAAATGATTTGAAAATTGTGATCGGGGGAGAATTTGTGATTTAAATTGGACTTAAACTGATAATTCGATAAATGGTTTCATAAGTGTTTAGCAAGCTTTCCTCCCCACATGTGCCAAACGATTTCAAATTTTCCATGCACATGTTGAGGGGGAGCATCTATTTCAAACCACAAAGAATTGAAACGTGATTGATTTGTATCTAAGTGCAGATTCCTTCTAATATGTGCAAAACTCTTTCAAACCTCGAGGCACATATTGAGGGGGAGCAAACTTATGAAAACCTCATCCTTCCCCAAATATGCTTTATCTACTTAATTTGATCAGGGAAGTGATGTTGATATCTTTTAGAAACTGGTAATCAAAGAAGTTAATTCTTCCTCTTGCCTCCGTGTGCCAAAACGATTTCAAATACATGATGCACATGTTGAGGGGGAGCTCCTTTTTTCTAAAAATATCAAAAACAATTCAGGTACAAAATGCTTTGATAATATATCACAAGTATCTGGATTGATTTTCAAATGGTTTTCAATTGGTTCCAATGGCAGATGAACAATACCAAATAGACTGACCAAATTTACTTTATGTATGGTGATATAAGGATGATAAAGTTAGGTATTTGTTCCCATCATCCGCCAGAACTGGAGGGATCTACCCAGGGACAATCCACTAGATAGTGTAGAAGTCCTTAGGTATGATGGGAAAAAAAGAGAAAAGTGAGATATGGGAAGAGTGCCGACTGAGATAGAGCTAGAACTGGAATAAACCCAACAAGGTTCTAGTAATGAAGTCTCGGTAAGCACTGAAGGGGTTGAAGAATGAAAAAGAATTGAATGAGAAAAGGGTGAAAATAAATAGCCCTCCATTTGTTCAACCTTAGGGCAGAAACCGGGTTCAATTCATATGCTACTGGTGGTTACCAAGGTAACATCGGTATTGAAGACAAGACGTCATGGACCCAATGACGTACTGCACTACAACTTCCCAAGCTACTCAAGTTCCTCTTAAAAGGACTTGTTTCATTCTCACGAGGAACCTACATAATCTATCGACTTTCTCTTAGAGATTGTTGATATTGAAGAAGGAGACCCTCTCCCTAGTCTCCGGCACAGGAACCAAATGTGCACTATTGAGTCTAGAGCCACGAGATCATCAAAATAAATCTCTTAAGGACACTGTCATTGAAGACTCGCTGTTTCACACAATGTGGAAAGAGAGATTATATCTTATGAGTCCTACGCATTATCCTTGTGGTATTGCCAGAACATCTGAGTGATATGCAAACATATTCACAATGAAGATGGAAAGCCTTCTGGACCCAACATCAAACAAGCTCCTGGTGGGTGGCATGTGAGATCTATTCAATAGATCAACCATGTGACAACTGAACAGAAACAATGGGGCGAGTCATAATTATGATTCAATCCTGGTTCAGGTTATGGATTGACGGATACCTTTGAAAAACCGGTCGTTGTGCTTTAAAAACTCTTTTATTTAGCACATCGACTGTGTACTAATACTTCAAAATAAAAGGTGTTTATGATTGATAATTGATTTTCATTAAAACCTTCGTTGTATTGCAAAAAAAATTTATATTTAGTGGTGCACGATTGTTTTTCAATCTCTTTTCATCAATGAGTGAATCTTAATTCGCTAGTTCACTCACTCGGTGTTGTTTTCTTTGAGACATTCCGGTTTGAGAACAGCTAGAGCAGCTGTGAAACCCTGTCAAGAAAATTCTTCGGAATTATACCTGATCACAGGCAGTACTTGTACTGATAAAAGGGGACCCGTGGGCCATGTACCTCAATTCAACGAAAGTGATCAAAGACACTTTCATGCACTTTATTGCTAACTGTTGTATGCAGGTACGCCCGACGTCTGCAGCTGATCAGAATGAAGTGGTCAATCCATAGCCGCATGCTCACACTACACATTCATCTCTAAAGAAATCATGATAAGTGAATCAATGACTCTGATATTTTCACTCCATGCTTCTGCTACGCTGCTGCAAATATCATGAATCAACTAAAGCTTCCGCTACTCTGATAAGAAGAAATCATGATCCATAATGTGAGCATGTTGGTCCAAAATGTCACAACATCAGATAATACCAACACCACAAAGGATGAGTCAGAGAGTTATAAAAGCTGATGATCTCAAAGCTGGCTTAAAACTCATTATCAAGTGGATCAGTTAAAGACCTCCACTAGAATTATCCAAACATGCAGAACATGAAAATCAAAGACTACGAGCTACTGAGCAAAGAACTTAATCAAGAATCCAAGAACAGTCTAATGTAATATCTGTGTGTATTCATTGTAATTTGAGGTGACCTCCCTTAGGGGGAGATTGTTAGGATTTAGTAAATCCAGTTATTAAAGTATCGGTCACCTCAAGTATATGTAATCGTTAGAAAACTCGTAGTCGTAGTTATTTAAAGTTATGTAGTATTTAGTTATGTAATACCGTGAAGGACGGACGGGTCTTTACCCACTGTATGCCTTATCCACAGCCCTAGGTGGCGATTTGTGTAATGACTATAAATACTCTCTACCTCCCAAGGTAGAGAGTTAGAGCTCATAATAATACTTTCATTTTTCTCTCACTAAGTTCCCAAACCTCTAACTATTTCTCTCTCTAAAACCGTCAAAATATACGCCCCACTTGATCATGATATGATGTGTTTGTGAAATCTAATATGTTACATCAAGGCCCAAATCCCCTCCGAAAGGAAGTTATTGAGGTTTTAAGATTTTAGACCTAAAATTCACCGTAAAAACGTGCATCAACTAATCCAAATCTCAACTTAACAACATCACAGCTAATCCTACAAACTATCATAAGTCCTAACACACAATCTTCTTTCATTGTGTCGAGCCACCAGTCATCTTAACACGTTCTATTGGTCATTGCTTAACGGTTTCTTCTTGATTTTGTAAAATCCCGCGAAAGATTCTATTTCTCGGTTTAAATCATAGATTTGTAAAATACCGTGCACGTCAACATCATGCCTAATGATTCAGATTCAGTTGTATCTAAGATAGTCAGTTTATACGACGTGATCAATGAACAGAAGATACCCAAGAATGTACAACAGACAATCGTGTTTGAGTCGGATAATGCTAATATGGAGTCTTCGTGCTCAAAGTCACAAGAAAGAAAGGAGCACCAGCCACAACTTGTTCATATTAATGCAAAGGAAAGCTCCATGGAAGCTTCTGATGTACCCAATAGAGAGATGCACCAGCCACAACCTGTACACGCCAATCCAAAGGAAAGCTGCATGGAAGCTTCTCTTGTACCTAGTTGTGCATCTTCTGCTGAAAATGATGATTATGAGTAGCATGAGTACTCTGCATTTATCCTTGATGACTCCCTTACCACTAAGCTTAACATATATACGGATCAAGTTGCCATCTATGAACAACGTGCTAAATTTGAGTTGACCACACGTGAGCAGGAAATGGATTGCCAAATGCATACATTAATCAGAAAAAGTAACTTAAGGGAAGAAACATTAAAACAAGAGTTAAATTCCTTACAAGAGAAACTTAATAAAACTGTTAAGCAAAAGCAAGAACTTCAAGAAAATATAAAAGTGCTTAAGCAGGAGTTCAAACAAAAGGAATCAAAACTTTTAAATGATTTTTCCAACCTTAAAACTTTGAAGAACAAACTTGAAAACAAGTTTTATGTACAAGGCAACACCATTCAGACTGCTCACATGATCACTAAGCATAGAGTATTAAGCGATAAGCAGAGTACTAGCCTTGTAGAAGAACTCAATCCTGAGTATGGTAAGAAAGCAAAAGCTGCTCAAACAGTGATCTATGATGGTAATGAAATCCTTAAGCCTAGACAAAAGCCTACTTGTTTAGAGTGCACTGAAGAAGATAGAGAGTTACAAGATGCCTCTAGAGAGAAAATGGAAAAGAAACTAAAAGATCCTTGGTGTATAGTGTTGGGATATGAAAGTGATGAATAGTAAAAGTACTGAAGATTAATCAAAGTACTGCTAAATGATAAAGTCAAAGTACTGCATATGAAGTCAAAGTACTGCAAGATCAAAGAACTGTTTTATTCGTTTATCGAAAGTCTTGTAATTATAGAATATTCTATGTTAGATTACTTGACGTACAAGGATACAAATTGTAAACCGACTAGGGTATCCTTGAGCCTATAAAAGGACCCCTAGATTGGCATAAGACGTACGTGATTTTATTAGAGTTTTAGAGAGAAGTTCGATATTATTAGAGTTGTTAAAGATCTGCATAATAAGTAGAGTTAGAGTTATTAATAAAATCGTTCTAAGTTAAAGTTATTCTTCTTAGCTTTGTTAAGTAAATTCCGCATACTTAATAGAGTTTGCTCAGTGTTTCTTTGTTAATAACTTAGGATTTATCCGAGGTTATTAAACCTTAACAAGCTATTTAAGTTAGTTTGGTTAGAGTACATCAATCCAACAAGTAGTATCAGAGCTTGTGTGGAAACTCTGACTAAGAAGAAACCCTAAAACCTACTACTAAAACCTAAAGATGTCGACTGATTCTGTTCCACCACTTTCCATCACCTCAATGAGGATTCCTGTCATCAAGAAGGGCGAATACGATCTATGGTGTATGAAGATGAGGCTGTACATTGCCATTACAGACCATGCTCTATGGAATGTAAATGTTAATGGTAATGAAGTAGTTCCAGAACCTGTAGACATTCTTGGAAAACCTAAAGCACCTAAGGCAGTCTTACCAGCAGCAACCTTAAGGAATCAAGAGAAGGCACTCAATATTCTCTTGTCTGCCATTCCAGATGGTCATCTTCTCAAGTTCCATGATGCTAAAGATGCTAAGCAGCTCTGGGCTGCTCTCAAGACAAGATTTGGAGGGAATGAAGCTTCTAAGAAGATGCACAGAAATCTGCTGAAGCAACAGTTTGAAACTTTCACTGTAGGTGAAAGAGAGAGTCTTGATGCTGCATATGATAGTTTTCAAAATCTCCTCAATATGTTTGAGTTATACCAGGAAGAAGTTTTAGTTGAAGATGCTAATCTGAAGTTTCTACGGAGTTTGCCATCCACATGGCATGTGATAGCTACAATGATTAGAGGTCAACCAGGTTTGGATGTCATGGACTTTGATGATCTCTATAATCATCTGAAGGTATATGAGCATGAGATGAATGGTCAACCAAGTTCTAAGTCTCACAGTATTGCTTTTCTATCATCTGAAAAGAGGGCAGTACTTCCACCAAAAGTACTGCTTCTCCAACTCAAAGTACTGTGACTCAAAGTACTGTCTCGTATGCTGCTCCCACCTATACTCAGCAAACCCCAACACCTACTACTATGCACTCAGATGAAGTTGTGTGCTCCTTCTTTGCTCATCAAGCTAGTTTACCTATAGTTTATGAAGAAGATCTCTCCCAGATTGACGAGGATGCTTTAGAAGAGATTGATATCAGGTGGCAAGTTGCTTTGATCACTGCAAGGATCAAGAAGTACATGAAGAAAACAGGAAAGAGCATTGATTTCAAACCAAAACAGGGGATAACTTTTGACAAATCCAAAATTGAATGCTTCAATTGTCAAAAGACTGGACACTTTGCAAAAGAGTGCAGGTTTGCTAAGTATCAAGCAAACAGGATGACTGAGAAACCAAAGCTGGAGCTAAAAGAAATCCCCATTACTGAAACAAAGGCTTTGGTTGCTCAAGAGAATTTGTCAGAAGTTGACTGGAGTGAAGAGTTTGATGATGAACCAGTGACTTATTGTATGGTAGCAGTGGAAGAAGCAGTTGAAGATTTGGTAGAAGAATTGGACTGGAGCACTGTTTTTGATGAAGAAGTTGATAATGCTTCTTTGGAATCTGGAGATGGGTATGGAGGATTTGATTGGAGCTTGGAGTGTGAAGATGATCCTGTCCTACTTGCAATGGTAGCTACTTCACCAAGTTCAACCCCTATCTCTGAGGTATGCTCAAGTTGTCATGATTTCTATCAAAATCTGCTAAATAATTATGTGTTTAAAAGAGATAATTGTATTAAGGCTAGGTCTGAGGTAGCAGGTTATCAAATAACCTTAGAGTCAATGGAAGATAAAATATTAACACATGAAAATAATGAAATGGATTGGGCTGAAAAATATGAACAACAGGATTACCAGTTAAAACTCAGTGAATGGAAACTAAACTGTAAAATTGCTGAAATTGAGAAACTCACTAAGGAGAGAGATGATTTGTTAGCAAAGTTTGATGCGTGGAAAGAATCTGGTATGTTACATGTTACTTATGTTCAAAAACAGAGGAGAGCATACATTAGAATTGGATTAGGTTTTTGTATGGATTTTGATAACATAGAAGAAAACACATCTAGTGATAAGGATGAAGGTGATTTTGAGGATGTAACCACTAGTGATGATGAACTCATTAATTATGTAGACACATCTAGTAATGAGGGTTCAATTAGTGAATCACCTCCTGAGTATAAGAAAGACAAAGGTTATCATGCTGTTCCACATCCAGTTGGTAGTCATCAACCCATAAGACCTGATGTTTCACATTTTGGTGTAGCAAATCTAGAGTTTAGGAAGAAGCTTATTGGTCAATCTAGGTCTGAAACCCCAAAACAAACTGTTGAAACAAATTTTCAAAGTCAAGCAGTACCTTCTACTCAAAGTATTGCTCCACAAGCAGTACCTTCGGGAAAACCTTTTCAAAACAGTACTGCTAAACCTTTTTGGGATAATTTTGGTCAAAACAGATTTAATCATTCACCTAGAAGGCACAATAATTTTGGTCATAGACATAGAAGAAGTCATTTTGGGAGTATGGGTGAAAAACTGTGTTTTGTGTGTTTTAGTCCTACTCATTTAATCAAGGATTGTGAACATCACTCAGAATACCTTAGGAAATTTCCAAAGAATAGGTCTGCCAACCAGAAACCTAGAGAAAACAAACCGGTCTGGAATAATTCAAATAGGGTTAATCACAGCAATTTCTCACTAGATCATAGGTACCCCCACCAGAGAAGACCTTTTTCTAAACCACAAGTACCTTCACAAGCAGTACCTTCTCAAAGTACTGCTCAGTCAAACCAAGGTACTGAGAATATCACTTGGAATAGGAATCCTAGGATATCTCATTACTATCAACCTAGAAGGTACTACAATACACACAGGGGATCTAGATCACAGGAACCAAGTGTTAAAACTGAATGGGTTAAGAGAGAAAGTACTGCTGAGGGACAAACAGTACTTTCAACAAAAAGTGAATCAGATGTTTTCATAATACAAGAAAAAGAGAATGAATTTGCAAAAGAGAGTTCTGTTGAAAATCCAAAAAGTTTTGAAAATCCACATGCTAAAAATCAAAAGATAATCCTGGATCATGTTTTGAAAAACAGTGGAAATTACATACTCAAAGAATTTGAATTTGTAACTCCACAAGGGGAACCCAAGTCAGTAATGGCTTGGGTTCTTAAAAGAAACTAACTCTCTAAATATTTGTGCAGGGCAACCCAGAAGAGGAGCTTAAAGATCATTTGATTGTAGATTGTGGTTGCTCTGGAAGTATGACAGGAGACAAGGATATTCTGTCTAATTTTAGATCTATTAGTGGAGGAAGAGTTGCATTTGGGAATGATCCCAATGGAGGAAGAATTACTGGGAAAGGAACCATTAAAGCAGGACGTATAGATTTTGAGAATGTTAGATATGTGAAGGAGCTCAAGTTCAAATTATTATCAGTCTCTCAAATCTGTGATAAAAAGCATCATGTGTTATTCACTGACACAGAATGTCTCATCCTTTCCTCTGAATTCAAGCTTGTTGATGATAACTTGGTAGTTCTCAGAGTACCAAGAACCAATTATGTGTATAGTCTGGACATGAAGAGTCTTCACTCTTATGGAAGAGCCACCTGTTTAGTGGCAAAAGCAACAACTGAAGAAGCACATCAGTGGCATAGAAGATTGGACCATGTAAATTTCAAGAATATCAACAAACTGGTCAAAGGAAATTTAGTTAGAGGTTTACCTTCAAAGACTTACAAGAATGATCACTCTTGTTTGGCGTGTAAGAAGGGTAAACAACACAAAGCTTCATGCAAGAAGCTTGAGGAGAGGACAATTAGAGAACCTTTGGAGCTGTTACATATGGATTTGTTTGGACCTGTTTCTGTGGCAAGTTTAAACAAGAAAAAGTACTGCTTAGTTGTTACAGATGATTGCAGTAGATTCAGTTGGGTATTTTTCTTGGGATTTAAAGATGATACTTTTGATGCTATTCAGACATTAATAATAGCACTGGAAAACCAATTGAGACTCAAGGTCAGAGGTATTAGATGTGACAATGGAACTGAATTCAAGAACAAGCTTATGGATGAATTTTGTGCTAACAAAGGAATCAAGAGGGAATTCAGTATTGCAAGAACACCACAGTAGAATGGTGTTGCAGAGAGAAAGAATAGGACTTTGATTGAAGCAGCCAGAACTATGCTTGCAGATTCACAACTACCTATTCAATTCTGGGCTGAAGCTGTCAGTAATGCTTGCTATGTACTTAACAGAGTATCAGTCACAAAACCACAGATGAAGACACCTTATGAGTTGCTGATGGGCAACAAACCCAACATTCGTTTTATGAAGCCTTTTGGATGCCCTCTCACTATTTTAAACACAATTGATAATCTGGGAAAGTTTGATGGCAAGTCTGAAGAAGGATATTTATTGGGTTATTGTACCAACAGTAAGGGATTTAGAGTGTACAACAGAGTCACTAAGAAGATTCAAGATTGTCTTCATGTTGAGTTTTTAGAAGATCAAGACAATCAGAAGGGTAAAGGTCCTGATTGGATGTTTGATCTTGAAGTTCTAACTCCTTCTATGAACTATGTACCTGTTAAAGAAGAAAATCAACCTGTACATTATGGAGAAGACTCACAGTATGTTGTTCATGGAGTTCACATTAGACCTGATGCTGTTCCTGATGCTACAAAGCAAAGTACTGAAGTTCCAAAGCAAAGTACTGATGCACCAAAGAAGAGTGCTGATGAACCAAAATCCTCATTATCTGCTGAGGACCAATCTATTCAGGAGGAACTTAATCAGATGCTTCTTCAAGATGTTTTAGCACATTCTTACACTGATGAACAAACAAGATCTTATGAAGCAGCAAAGAAAAAGACTAATACTGCAGAATACTCTTACAGTACTTTGGACAGTACTTTCGACCAAAGTACTGCTGCACCAGTTGACAGTACTTTAGATGATTTGGATGATCCTACCATGCCTGGATTAGAGGAAACTGATGATGAGTTTGGAGATGAAGGTATTTTCGCAGATTCTAATGAAGCTGCTGATTATACTAACTTGGATGATGCGTATGGAGTTCCACAGTCTCCAATCTTAAGAATTCATAAGAATCATCCCACTGATCAAATCATTGGTCCTTTTACTTCTGTGGTGATGACAAGACACAAAGCTAAGAGTTTTACTAAACCTCATAATGCTTTACTTAGCTTTGTCTACAAACAGAACAGGCTGAATCATAAGGACCATCAAACATGTCTGTTTACTTGTTTTATTTCTCAAGAGGAACCCAAGAATATTTCTCAAGCATTGACAAAAGAAAGTTGGGTTGAAGCTATGCAAGAAGAACTGCTACAATTCAAACTTCAAGAAGTTTGGGTATTATGTGATCTTCTAGGTGGGAAGAAAGTTATTGGAACCAGATGGGTTTTCAGAGTCAAGAGAGATGAAAGAGGTAATTTCATCAAGAACAAGGCAAGGTTAGTTGCTCAAGGCTACAGACAAGAAAAAGGAGTCGATTATGATGAAGTATTTGCTCCTGTAGCAAAGATTGAAGCTATTCGAATATTTCTTGCATTTACTTCATATATGGGATTTCAAGTTTACCAGATGGATGTCAAGAGTGCCTTTCTCTATGGCACTATAACAGAAGAAGTTTATTTAAAACAACCTCCTGGTTTTGAAGATCCTAAACATCCTAACAAAGTCTACAAGGTGGTTAAGGCTCTTTATGGCCTTCATCAGGCACCTATAGCTTGGTATGAGAGGCTCTCCACATTCTTATTACAACATGGTTACAGGAGGGGAGCTATTGACAAGACTTTGTTCATCAAAAGGGACAAGAAGGATATCATGTTAGTTCAAGTCTATGTTGATGATATCATCTTTGGAGCTACCAAACAGTCTATGGTTAAGGAGTTTGAGCAGCTGATGCAGAAAGAATTTCAAATGAGTTCAATGGTTGAGTTAAATTTCTTTTTGGGACATCAAGTTAAGCAGTCAAAGGAAGGGATTTTTATAAGTCAAGACAAGTATGTATCAGACATACTTAAGAAGTTCAATTTTGATGACATGAAGTCTGTTACTACACCTATTAAATCAATTAATTCATTGGGCAAGGATGAAGATGGACACCCAGTTGAAGTCAAGTTATACAGATCAATGATTGGCTGTCTTATGTATCTTACTGCATCTAGGCCTGATATCATGTTTGCAGTTTGTTTATGTGCAAGATATCAAGTCTCACCAAAGATTTCTCATATGAATGCATTGAAGAGAATTTTCTGTTATTTGAAACAACAACCTAAGTTAGGGTTGTGGTATCCCAGGGATTCACCTTTTCACTTGGAGGCTTTTTCAAATAGTGATTATGCAGGTGATAATTATGACAGAAGATCAACAACAGGTGGATGCCAATATCTTGGAAGAAGATTAGTTTCATGGCAGTGTAAAAAGCAAACAAGTGCAGCAACATCATCTACTGAAGCTGAATATGTAGTTGCTGCAAGTTGTTGTGGACAAGTTTTGTGGATGCAGAATCAACTCTTGGATTATGGTTTCAACTTCAAGAATAATCCTATAAATATTGATAATGAGAGTACTATTTGTATTATGAAAAATCCAGTTTACCATTCCAAGACCAAGCACATTCAGATTAGACATCACTTTATCAGAGATTGCTATGAGCACAGGCTCATTAATGTGGTCAAAGTTCACACGGATGATAATGTAGCTGACTTACTCACCAAAGGCTTTGATGTTTCAAGATTCAATCACTTGGTGGTGAGCATTGGCATGATTAACTACTGAGCTACATTTAAGGGGAGGACTATTTAGTATTAGTATAGTCCTGTGCATTGTTTGAGGGGAGGATATTTATGTATACTTAGCTTATACAGAGGAATTTGGAAAAGTACTGTTTTTTTTTTAAAGTACTGCTTGGAAAGTACTGCACACGTGGAAAGTACTGTTGTCTTATTAAAGTACTGTTCCAACGGTAATATTGAGGGGTAATTCTACTAACGGTAACTTTGTTATTATGGGCTGAGATTTTTCAAATCTCACCTATAAATAACTACTCTCTGATTTTCCCTCTCATCTTGATATTCTCATATCTTTTCCATATTTCTCTCACCATCTCTTTATTATTCGATTATATCTCTAAATTGTGCTTACATACTCAAACATGGCGAATCGTTCTACTGTTTCAAAGCACAACATGGTGGTGAATTTAGACAAGACTGAAGATAATGTGATTTTTCATGATATAATTGATTATCTTACTGGGTCGCCAATCAGTTATGCTCTTTTAGTGGAGCCGGATATCATTAAACCTTGGATTCCAGAATTTTGGGCTACTGCTAGGGATAATATGGAGAATGATAAATTTTATATTAGGGCTACAGTTGCTGGAAGAACTGTGAAGATTACAGAAGCCTCTATTCGAGAAGACTTATTGTTTAATGATGAAGAAGGGGCTATTTGTTTTGATAAGCAGTTAGTTTGGGATATTTTTGGGCACATTGGTTATGAAGGGTCTTTAACAGAACAAACATTCAGGATACAACTATTTTGTCCTCAATGGAAGTTTTTAGTGCATGTGTTGCTTCATTGTATTAGTGCTAAAAGTACTTCATGGGAGCAATTTGGATCTAACATAGCATCTGCTATGGTGGGATTGGCTACAGATCGTGTTTTCAACTTTTCAAGGCTTATTCTAGATGGCATGCTTTCCCACATCACTCATGGAACAAAATGGTTAATGTATCCTAGGTTTATACAAGTTTTCTTGAACAAACAACTTGCTGATGTACCAAAGCCTACAAACTTACTACCTGTTATTGTACAACAAGCAAATATTTTTACCTTTATGGAAAGAAGAACTGACTTATTCAGAGGTCAAGACACTCCTTTAACTACTTCTATGATGGAAGTTGTTCAAGCTGTTCGAGCTGATGCTGAAGATGATGAAGAAAGTGAAGGTACTGCACCTACAAGTACTGCATCTGCAAGTACTGATTCTCAAAGTGTTGCATCTCAAGAAGGTATTGCATCTCAAGGTACTGTTTCCCCAAGTACTGAAATTCAAGAAGATGATGCAGGTTCACCTTCTCCATCTCCACAACAATATGTTCCTGATTCTCAACCAGAGGAACATTCACCAATTCAAGGAGATGATTCGCATACTATATTACCTGAAGGTTTAAGATTGGATAATTATGTTTTGACAAAGGAGTTAGTCAAGTTGAAAAAGACTACTGAGGCTCAAGCAAAACAGATTAAGAGGTTAATGCTCAAGTATAAAAGGTTAAAGAATTTTGTTACGCCTTTTATCAAACGTTATCGCTTATGGGTTAAGGAAGAAAACAAGCGCCGAAGGCAATTTAAGAAGAAAAACAAAGGCTAAAAGGTTCATAAACAATCTTCTGTCCAATTGGGGAGGAATTTAGACGAAAAGAATTTGAAAGAAGATGCTGTTAAGGAGAAAGAACGTCAAGGTACTGAAGAGCATGTTATCATTGAAAGTACTAAAGAAGAAAGGTTTGAAGATCAAGGTAATGAACAACAAAGTACTGCTTTCACTAGAACTCACAAACAAGAATTGGTTACACCAAGAGTATTAGTCTTTGAAGAGGAAGCTGGTGAAGCTGGTCCTTCAACTACTGTGTTAGAAGAAGAAGCTGGTCCCTCAACAACTACTATACCAGAAGAAGCTGATACACCAAAACCTGTAAGAACTGCAAGTGATGATGAACTTATTGCAACTATATTGCATGATTTATCAAAGCCAAAGGCTGTTACTATTCCAGGAGTGCAAGAAGAGGAACAATCAAGAGTTTCTCAACCTGCTATTGATCCTAAGGATAAAGGAAAAGGTGTTTTGGTAGAAGTAAAGAAGAAGAAACCAACTTTAGCACAGATAAGGGATGCTCAAGATGCTTTAAATGAACAAGCAGCTAGAAAAATCCAAGAGGAATTAAATGCTAAAGATAGAGAAGATAAGGAAGCTGAAGAAGCTAAGAATAGAGAAGCAGCTAAGAAGTTGCAAGAGGAATTGAATGCTGAAGCAAGTGAAAAATTAGAGTCACCTGTTCCTGTTTCTTTTATGCCTAGAAAACTAAATCTTGCTAAAGAAAGGAATGCAATGATGGCTTATTTGAAAAGTCGAGGATATAAAGGATTGCAGAAGCTGAAGTATGTTGATATGAAAAGATTATATGATGCTGAGACAGAAGCTTATAAAAAGGATGTTGCAAGTATCAAAGATTATAAAGATGAAGCTACTTTGACTGAAGCAGAAAGAAAGAAAATTTTAAAAAGAAAAAGGAAAACTGAAGTTGAAGATATACAGTTTTCAAAGAAAGAAAAAGTTGAGTTAAGATCTGAAACTAGGGATGAATTAAGAAATTATCTCAGAATAGTAGATTTTGAATATTCTAGAGAAGATGCTGACATGAAGATGAACAGATCTCAGATTACAACTTTTGAAGTTGTGGAATCTAAAGATGGAAGCTATCGGATGTTTCATAGAGAAGATGAAAGCTTTAGAGTGTTCAACAGGCTATGGGATTTATTGCATATCATAGATAGAGTGGATCTATTCTATTTATATCATGTGGTGAAAGATTATTTTGAACATCATCCATTAGAAGGAATTGGTTTAGTTTTACTTGGAGATCTCATAACTGCATGGGAAACTGAAGAACAAAGCAGTGATGAAATTTGGAAGAATCAAGAGAACTGGGAAGTTGTTTGCTGGAGATTCTTTGAAGAATCTGGAGTTCATGTTCTAGAGCTGGAAAATGGTACAATGATTCACATGTTTGCAGATAGAAGATATCCTCTTACAATTGATCTTATGAGGAGGATGCTAGAGCATGGAATGGAAGTTGAAGAAGACAATGAAATTGCTTGTATGGTCATCAATTTGTTTATCAACTAGACTACTATTGCTGATGATAATGAATAACTGGTATGTGACTTAATTGAATAAATTATTTTTGATAAATCAGTACTTTATCCAAAGTACTGCTGATCAAACAGTACTTTAATCAAAGTACTGGTCGCAGCTTTTAACCAGTTAAGTGACTTTAGAAGAAAACTTTTGTTAAGTAACAAATATTTTGAAACATAGGTTGAATAAATGGTTTTGAGATGATAATATCAATAGGTTATCAATCCACCATGGTTACAAAAGGATTGACTCATCCATGAGCAAACGGCTCTGGTAAAGATATATCAAATCCGTTTTTAGTTGACAACTTGCTAATAAGTTGGATGGTAATCAACTCACCATATCAGTAATGTGAAGAGTTGGCTAGCCCACAAGAAAATGGCTTGTGGTAAAGGTTGTGGAAAAACCATTATATGGTAATTAGTTCACCATGATGAAAGAACTAACTAGTCCAGAAGGGTACAGCTTTTGGTAAAGACAAAACAAATCTGTTGATAGCTGATGATTTGCTAAAAATCATATGGTTATCAGTGTACCATGGTCTTACACACCAAAACATTTGGCTACTCCAGAGTTAATGGCTTTGGTAAAGAGATCTAAATCCATTAAATTTTCAATGATTCACCTCTCACAGGAGTTAACACACCTGGAAGTGATGAGAATAGTTTGCAACTTAAACTGAATTAATGTACAAATTGTCATATGTTGCTGTGTTGCTGAAAAGATGGAGCTTGCTGGATGATGTTGTAAAAGAATATTTCTAAAGATACTTTGACTATGCACAGAAACTATAAAGATATAATCCAAAGACAAAGACACAATCTGTCCTTAAAGATGAAGCTGATAAAGATAAATTCACAAAGGAACTTGAAGTCAAACAAGTAGAATTCAAGATAGGGGAGGATTGTTGGGATATGAAAGTGTTGAACAGTAAAAGTACTGAAGATTAATCAAAGTACTGCTAAATGATAAAGTCCAAGTACTGCATATGAAGTCAAAGTACTGCAAGATCAAAAAACTGTTTTATTCGTTTATAGAAAGTCTTGTAATTCTAGAATATTCAATGTTAGATTACTTGACGTACAAGGATACAAATTGTAAACCGACTAGGGTATCCTGTAGCCTATAAAAGGACCCCTAGATTGGCATAAGACGTACGTGATTTTATTAGAGTTTTAGGGAGAAGTTCGATATTATTAGAGTTGTTAAAGATCTGCATAATAAGCAGAGTTAGAGTTATTAATAAAATCGTTCTAAGTTAAAGTTATTCTTCTTAGCTTTGTTAAGTAAATTCCGCATACTTAATAGAGTTTGCTCAGTGTTTCTTTGTTAATAACTTAGGATTTCTCCGAGGTTATTAAACCTTAATAAGCTATTTAACTTAGTTTGGTTAGAGTACATCGATCCAACATATAGATCATAATATAATGTTCAAAACTCCCAATTACACTAAGGATAATTAGATTGCCATAAACAAGTTTAGACCTCAAACTCAATTAACCCCTGAACAAGTGTTTTGGAAGTTAGATATGGAAAAGAAAAAATCTGATGAGCTTGTTGAAAAGAATCCTCCCCTTAGGAAATTGTATCCAGCTACTGTGTATCCACCCAATACACCAATGCATTTAGTGCCTATAACTCTTCCCACTCTAAGCAAGACCTTAATCAGCCTATATGTAGTTTACAAACTATTCGTTGATTTTGAGAAAATGTATAAGAAGAGAATCACACCTACGGGGATAACTGAAGGGGAAAGGGGTTTTGAGCAAACTAAAGAATGTTATTTAACTGAGGTCATGCCTTTCTTTAAACAACTAAAAGATCAATTTGAAAGTCTTCAAAAGGCTATAGATACAGAAGTTAAAGAAATGAAAAGAATGTTTAATGAAATGGAAAATGAGGTTAGAATATATGAATGTGAGCTTAAGAACAATGAGATTCAGAGGAAGAATATTCACATCCTGAATGATAATTTAATTTCTAGATGTATTGCTCAAGATGTGTTCTACACTGTTACGAATTATTCCATTACTGCTTCTCAATTTCATGAATTATCTATTGCTTTAAAACTCTCCCAAGATTGTGTCATTGAGCTAAAACAAACAATTCTAAATTGCATGACAAAATCAAAAAGGATGATCATGATAACATGGTCAGGCATTTTTCTAAATTAGAAGTTGCTTATCTTGATTTACAATTAAAATATCAACATCTTAAAGAAAGTGTTAAAACCTCAAATGCCAAGACATCTTCAGATGCTCCTGAGTTTGATGCAATTTTTGAAATAAACAAACGTGATGAACAAATTCGAGCTCATTGTAACACGATCAAAAGGTTGAAAGCTCAAATTTCACAATTGAAGGGTGAAAAGAATGAAGTGACTGGCTCCCATATGCCTCCACCTTTAGATCAAACTTCAAAACATGATTAATAAACTGCAAAAGGAAAATGTGTTTTCAAGTTGAAATTTCAAAAGTTAATGCTCAAAACAAAGAGTTATGTGATTCACTCAAGGTTAATCATGATAATAACAGTGAAAAGGTAACTTCTTTGCTTAACAAAATTGAGAATCTGAAGCGTGTTGTAAAAGGGAAAATGCCAATCACCACTGGTGAGAATGTTGCACCAAAGGTGCCTGCTTGTTCTAAATATGCTGTAACTGTGAAATACATTCCTCCTCATCTTCAGAACAATGAATTTGCATATCAAACATATCTTTCGTACCTCAAGGATAGTCTACAGTGCCTTCGTGAGATTGTTGAAGATGATAACATAGAGAAACCACTTTATAATGCTGTTGGGAATGCATGCTTATATGGCAAACGATCTCAGGAACTCTTAGAATGTGTGATTGCAACATGTCCTAAATCTGGTACTAGGAAAGATAGAGAAGTTATGCCTTGTTCTATGCCTAAAGTCAAGCATGTGACCTTTGATGTGCCTCTGAAAGCCTCAGAACCCAGCACTTCTAGACCAGAAAATCAAATGGCAGTAGAACAAACTAAGGCTTCCATCATCACTTCTATAGATGTTAAGCTTGACACTAAAGTTAGCGGGTCAAAACCTAGAAGCAATGCAAAGAAGGATAGGATTACGCAAACTAAAAGTGATCATGAAAAGGAAGTGAAAGAACACCATAGGGACAATAAGTTTGACTTGAAAAAAAAGTATCGTGTTGGTTCTAGTATTAGCTCTAAGCTTACTGAAATTAATTCGAAGTCTTATGCTGTCTGCAAAACATGTAAAGAATGTTTATTTTCTGGTAATCATGATAAATGTGGTGTATTATTTATGTGGTCTAAAATCAAAACCCAGTTAAGAAAGTTTGGAAAGCGAAACAGATTAAGCAATCCTGGAAACCTACCGGGAAGGTTTTTACCAATATAGGATTTCAGTGGAAGCCCACAGGTCGAATATTCACGCATGGCAAAACTTGCTCCTTAACTAGATCCACTATGCCTAGAGTAGTGCCTGTTAAGGTTTGGAAGCCAACTGGTAGAATAGTACCATTAGGCACACAATGCCCTTTAACTAAGTCTGATGATTCTACTAGTTTAGCTCCTAGTGATAATGCCATAGCAACTAGGGTTTCTGCTGATTTGAAGATTGTTTGCGCTAACCAAAAGGAACCCATTTTCACATGGGGATCCAATATTTTCAAATTTCCGCCTTTACCTGTGTTCCAATGCAGGTCGTACAAATCATCCGTTGGTACTTGGATTAAGGCTGCTCTAAACAAATGAGGAGAAAACACTATGACGTCTGTTCACATCAGTTTAGGCCTCGTACTTCATCATTATGGCGTCTGCAGATAACACTTCAAGCCCCGTTCCTCAAAGAAATTCAGTGCGTTTTATCTTCAGTTTAACAGAAATTCTCTCAAGAATGACCATCCTCATCTACATTCTCCATCAACGAGTTTCATGTGTTTCCCATGCTCATTCAGTCATCAAGTGGATCTACGTTCATTGGAGTATATTCTTATTCACTTGTTCAAATCAAAAATGGCAACTTCAGATGCAATTTTTGAGGGGGAGAAGTGTGAGTAAAATGACAGTTATCAAATGGATCTACTTACCGGTGATTGTATACTTATTCACTTGATCAAATCAAAAATGGCATTGGCAACATCATATGCAACTTTTGAAGGGGGGAAGCGGATCTACATGTTGATGGATATTTGTATTATGGTCATACGCCTAATGTTTCACTTACTAAGGATAACTTGGATTCATTGGGGGATTCAACTGGTTCACCTTATTCAATTTTCATTGATCAAGATGCACCATCCAAGAAGTACAACTCAGACTACTCAAGAAGCCTAATCTCCAGTTATTCCTCAAGGCGTTGTTAATGACTATCATTGTAGTTTCACTCATGAATAATGATCCGCTCTTTGGTATTCCTTTGCCAAATATTCACGGATTATTGTTCATGAATAATGATCTGCTCTGTGGTATCCCTTTGCCAAATCTTCACGGATTATTGTGCACTCTGTAAATCAACCACATGAACATTAAGGAAAATGACTACCTCATCCGCTTGAAGACATTATTGGTGAATCTTCCATATCAGTCTCTATATGTATATCTTTAGGAAGATGGCATTGATGTTGAGGAATCATTTGATCCAGTTCATTCACTAGATCGATGTACATTTGATTGTATGTTTATTCACGTGTTGGCCATTTGACACAAGTTGATTACTTCGGATTTAATCATTTATCACTTATTTGAGATTGAAGTTGACTTTCACAAAGGTGTGTTCTTATTTGAGAACTTGCTCGGGCTTAAGAATTTGAGTTGATGACTTGGTTTATCTAGTTACCAACTGTCGGGGTAGATGGTTGAAGACCTGGTTAACTATTACTTTTAGGAGTTACGTTGTTTTACTCAGTTTCACACGTAGATTACGTTGTGGATAATCGCAAGAGGTGTTAATGTCTCATACTTTGTTTGAGTATTGAGTACTTAGAACTTTTCTTGGAGCGTAAATTCTCAACACCGTTCTTCCAACATTAGTGCAAGATTAAGATACAAATGGGGGGAACTCTTCTTCTGTTTCAAGTTTGGTATATCGGGTTTGCTTCATCAGTGGTCACTTCAAATTGTCTACATCTACGTTGGTTAAGTTAGTCAGTGAGAGTTTCTGTAGCAGTTAATTCTCACAAGATACATTTAAGCTCATTGTGTTCTTCTCAAAAGATTTCAAGGATATGAGTGTATTATGTCTTGCTGATTCTGAGGTACCAAACCCAGCAAGGGAGGAGGAGACATACATCTAATCGCACAACGAGTACACGTGATGAACTTAAAACTTCTTCTATATTGAAGTTATTCCGGGGAGACAAATGTCATAACCGTAGAGAAACTCAGTGTTTAATTCGTGGCGTCTGGTTTTATTATTCCAACTATTTGGGGGAAGGATGTATCATTCCAACTATTAGGGGGAAGGATGTATTATTCAAACTATTTGGGGTAAGTGGTCTCTTGATACTTTTGGTATGTGCTAACTTAGCTTTCAGTAGGAAGAAATATGAGAAGAATATTTGGAGCGTCAGATGATATTACTTATCGACATCTTCTATATGATTTATGGTAGTGCTTCCGGTTATTGCTTCATGTACACAATGCGATGATGATTCCGATGAGATCGCAACCATCAGGGGAGAGATATGTGTACATAAGGGATGAACAACATGTTCACTTGATCGAGCTAATTCAGTTATTCTGGAGTTGACATCCGCAGAGATGATTAGTGACTCAACATGTTACATGGATGTCATCGTCTCTACTCTTGTTGGGTACATGTGTACATTATGGGCTGATTGGTTATGTGTATGATAACTAGAATGCATTTGGTGAAATGAAGATGTTGATATATTGTTCCCATGAATAGACAACTGCTCAAACTCAAAGAGTAATGTGTACATCGGGGACGCACAACAAGTTCATGTGATCGGGCTTAATCAATTATTTCGGGTATGATAACCGCATAGATGATCCGTGTTAACTTATTACTTCGCTGTTATCGTCTTCTTTGGGTTCTTGAGCTTCATTCAATTACACTATTTGCTTCACTTCATCTTCTGGGGGAAATGGTCTTAAATTAGAGTATTGTCGGTTTGGGGGGAAGCTATCAAATATTCACAGTTACAAGGCTCATGTTCAGACGAGTTTCTTAGAAGCCTCGAATGCTTTGGTGGTAAAAGTTTAAGAGATGTTGATTTCTTTCTTCTACAACATGTTGAACGATATCCTTATCTCGGTACTCATTTCATCACACTCTTAAACTAAATTATCTTCTTTGTACATATTTTATGAAAAAAGCAAAATACAAAATTATAAAACCAACAAAAAGAAAATAGAAATATATAAAAATTCAAAACCCATAAAAATCAGAAAATTTTGAAGAAGTCCAAAAATATTGTTTTTAATATCATGTTATTCGGTTTCGATAACATCTACGGACTTTGAATTGTCATTCAATAATGACACGGGTCTTTAGATGAAGTTCGAACAGATGTAATAAACCTTTTAATTTGATTAAAAAAAATTGAGATGGAGAAAAATGGTGGTTTATTGTCATTTCAGGCAGTAACCCGTTTTAAAAGAAAGAACAGAGCCATGCTTAATCTAAATATCTGAAACCTCATGCTCTGAGTTTAAAAGACAAATGTGTCTTAACAAATATTTTTCCTCCTAACCATTCTTCTGAAAAATATTTGTCATCTTATGAAAACAAAATTGCTTTGAAAATAACTCGAAATATTTGTAAATCATTTGGACTCATCATTTGACAAAATCTCTTATGCTCAATCAACAACATATGTTATTGGTTGAGGGGGAGAATGATTTCTATCAAATAAAAAAGTTATTTTCAAACAATTGGCGCGTAATCGAGCAAGGTCTAACTTTGGATAATCATAATGAACAATGTTTGCTTTTGATCAAGTGGATCCAGACCGTGTCTAATATTGTGTTTTCAAAAGATACTTAAGCATGTTTAATCATTGAGGTTTAAAGTCTCAAAATTTGATCCTTATCAGTTAAAAGTTTTAACAACAAGTCATAATTTTCCTCAAAATCTTTCAAAAATAATTTAAATCGATAGAGATCACAAATCTCAAAGGGTTTGAGAATTGTGATCAGGGGAGAATTTGTGATTTAAATTGGATTTAAACTGATAATTCAATAAATGGTTTTGTAAATTGATCAACAAGATCTCCTCCCTACATATGCCAAACGATTTCAAATTTCCACGCATATGTTAAGGGGGAGCATTTATTTTAAACCATAAGGAATTTAAACGTGATTGATCTGTCTCAAAGTGCATGTTCCCTCTAATATGTGTAAAACTCTTTCGAATCTCGATGCACATATTGAGGGGGAGCAACTTTTAGAAAACCTGTTAGGACCGTCTAACATAGATTTATGTGGTTTTGGGAGGCCTTGGTTGGTGGAAGAAGATGAAGATCTTCATCCTTTTAGAGAGAGAAAGTAGAGAGAGGGAGGAGAAAACACAAGATGAGTTTAATGATAAAACACACAATACACTAACCTAATGATTAACCTCACCCCTCATGGAGAGTCATGAGGGGTATTTATAGGCTCAACAAACCATTACTTTGCCACTTAAACAATACTAGTACCTATGGGGAAAGTATACTACGCATCTAGTCCAATTCACGTAAGTGACGTTATCTTTATAAAAAAGCGAGGCTAACAATCTCCCTCCAAGATATCGTCACACGTGAATGGTTACAATGAGACCTATAAATACAAAACAAACTAAAGTACAATAGTAATGAACAATGTTGACGTTGTTGAAGCGCATAGTCTCTGTAGTCTAGATACTGAGGCAAACTTGAAGTTCTCCCTTCCGATGATCTCGGCATTTGATCTTTGGCGCTGATGACACAAATCCTTGTAGCCCCGAACTTCAACTGTAACGGTCTAGTTAGGTTATTACTCCCTCCTAACTAGTGAGCCTTTTTTCTTTTTTTTGCTCCCTCCTGAACCGACAACACTCTTCCAACACGCAGCGGAGAAAATAGACTCTTGATTGTAGCATAATGGATGTCGTTCTGGGAACATCATAACAACATAACTCACTTAGTATTGCATCCACGTTGGTAAAAAGCCCCGATGTACACACACTACTTCTTTTTCAGTCTTAAGCACAAATCCCTTCGTCAATCCAATTACAGAAGATGAAACACCAACTTCTCCCTCCTAATCGTTGCGAGCTATCAGAATCATCATAATGTTGCGTACATGCCGTATTACCTTTTTCTTGAAGCAATATTAAAACCTTAGTTTGATCAAAATTTCCGTCAGAATATGTCACAAAAATACTCTCAGTAATGACCACATATGGAGATAACCCGATACAACTAACTTGAAAAGGAAATAAACATCCCAACTTTGTGACTTACTGCTTGTTCTAAATTTTTGAACAATCCACATCGCCGTGTGACACTGAGCACTACAACGTAACTCCTTAAAGTGATGGTTATACACTGTGAGCACTACAACGTAACTCCTTACATCAGTTATAACCAGATTGTTAATTCAAAATCACTTAAAGTGACAGTAATACCCCAACAAGTTATCTTGAGACATGCATCCAACCAACCAACGTCTCAAAGATAAAGAAGGTCACCCGTGAACTGGCACTTCAATTTCGCATCGATAATACCATACAAAAACCCCGCAGTCATTTTTTCAGATCTTCGCTCAAGCCGTGAATTATGGTATCTCTCCGTGAAAATTTGCCATACCAAAAATACCACTCATTTATCAAAACACATTTATCCATAAATTAACATTAGATGAACATGTTTGATAGTATATCAATTAAAGATTGTAGGACCTCAAGGAGTTAATAAACTCGACAACCTATTAATCAACCCAACAAAATATTCAGCCCAATGACTAAATAAGAAAACCCGATCAAATTCAATTTTTGCAGCCCATGTAAGTGAAGATAACCGATTATATATAACTCTAAACCTAATCACACTCCAAAAATACACTAACCCTAAAACACATACAACGCATCCGCCTCCCACCACTTAACACAGATACTCATCCTGATCTCAATGTTCATCAAACTTACCAAATCACAATATTCAGAAAACTAACCTTATGAACTCATTGCGAATCTAAAACATCTCACACAAGTCGTGCAGCTTCAGTGGCACGATTCCCTTCAGCAAGACGAGCAGCTTCAGTCTCACGTGCTGCTTGGGCAACACGCTCAGCTTCAGCCTCTCGAGAAATTTCCGCTTCTCGGGAAATCTCAGCTTCTCTTGCAACTTCAGCTTCTCTTGCAATCTCAGGTTCTCTTGCAGCAGCTTCAGCTTCACGTACCTCTTGGGAATTCGTTCAGCTTCGGCAATGCGTTCAGCTTCGGCTCTTGCAGTGTCAGCGGCATGCTGTGCTATAGCAGCGCTAACGCTTTCAGCAACCATTTTTCGAATAGCTGTGGGAGTGAGGGTGGATGAGGTAGCTTTCTTCTTGACCATTTTTCCAAAATTTCCAAGAAATAAACACCAAGATTAAGAAATCATCGATTGATAATAAAAGTGATTACACATTATAAAGATCATAATAGTCAAGATCACTACTTTAAATCAATGATATGGTATCATTATGAATGACAACAAGTGAATCATGATTTTTCTCAACAAATCATAACATATATATAAGGACATAATGATCGATTCGGCATACATTACCGATGAATAATATCACAATACATGAATATAAGAAATACAACCATAGGATACATAGAATACATCATTACATAGTATTGTTCACAACCATAGGTTACATCATCATAATTCTTGTTCCAAAGTTATAAACCAAAAGGATACAAGCGTTAATGCCTCATATGGTGGCTTTATGATACATACTAAGATAAAGATAACTAGAATCTACGCATCTCCCGATGCGTCATCATGACGACGGCGAATCTCCTCAACCATGGCTGTCAAATCTCGGATCTGCTGCTCACGTGCTCGATCTCTTGCCTCAAGGTCATCAATCCTCTCCTCTAGGATAGTAGTGTGAGCATAAGCGGATGCAAGCTCGTGATGCAAGACTCTCTCTCATCCTAAAGCAGTGTCTCTCAAAGTACTAGCATCTCAAACTGTAGTCTCCAACCTCTGAGTCAATCAGTTCACGGCATCTCTTGCTTCGACAATCTAAGTACTCATCATATCGAACACAATCTCAATGGAGTAGCGACCTATCACGAGGTTTTTGACCTCATCCTCCAAGCTCTCTATCCTAACCAGTGGAATCTCATCATAATGGGCCAGGAGCTCACTAAACTGGTCTTCGTGCCTGATGAGTCTCGTAGCGAATAGAGGAATGGTGTGGTGTACAGGCTCACTGGTAACAGGCAGAACTGGAGCTGGTGCAGTAGTTGAGCTCTCTCGAAGCTCGAATGAACTAGTTGCTCCCTCCTCTTCTCTCCAACGATGAAGTAAAGGCATCAAGAATGACCATCGCCTAGCACTGGATTTCTTCCTTGGTCCGATCTCATTATCCACTTGAGTAGGCATGTACGGATCAGATGGTGATGGTGAGTAGCACTTAATGGAAAGCGGTAAAAGTGGCTCACTAAAAGTGTCTAATGGAGGTGATACTGTTGGCGGTGATGAAAAAGGAACAGTGGTAGTCTGATGGTAGAACACAGTAGGTGGCAGTGGTTGTGAAGTAGCAGTAGGTGGAACATCAGGTGAAACTGGTGATGACTGAGCAAGTGGTGACTGAGCTGATGGTGACTGAGCTGGTGGTATCACACGAGTCATAGTGATGGATCGCATACGCTTCTTAACGGTGTGTTTGAAGGTCTTACCTTTAGGATGCAGTCTATAAGGTACTCCAAACGGATCAGGCTCATAAGGCTTAAGAACGTGGATCCTACGTCGGCAATGACGGATCGCTAGGGAAGATGATCCAGAAGAGTCTGATGAAGCAGAGTCGGTTCTCTCGGATGACTTGGATGATCCATCATCCACAGTGACATCTGAAACAGGTAACCATTGTTGTGACTCATAGTACTGATCTAGGGTCATAGAAGCAAAAGCAATGTGCTCTTGATAATGATCAATCATAGCTGGAGTAGTAGGGGTTCGGGCAACTTCACCTTCCTCAAAAGGTTCAGTTTCGTCTGAAGCAGTAGCTGGTATGACTAGACTGGGATGAGTTGGCATATTGACAGTCGTAGAGGACAAGATTTTAGTTAGCTACACATATTTACCAAGCAAATCTCTATGCCTAACTAAAATGAATGCAATTTACTTATGATCTAGTGATGCATCAATCCTAATGCATAGAGCAGTCACGGAAGGGCGTAAGGCAGTGGTGTAAAATAGTCCTGTTTTAAAAGTGCGGTTATAGTCCAAAATGTTTTTGAAAAACTCTTTGGTTCTCTATAAACTTGGCTCTGATGCCAATGTGTAACACCCTTGAAAATCTTAATGACAGCGGAAGACTAATTCGGGTGTTACTTAAATGGAGATCATAGTCAATAATTATAGAAAACGACTCGAAAGAGACGTTTTATTAAAATAGTTATCATTCATCGAAAACTCATAGTTTGTTACAAAACGTTGTAAATAGATCAAGTGTTTTATGTTTTACACCACCAGATAAGCCTTGCCATGCCCCATTCCGCGCCTTGGTCATAATCTTCACTATTTACCTGAGATAACATGCTAAAAAAGGTCAACAATAATGTTGAGTGAAGTTCATAGGTTTAAAATAAGTTAAACACAAGTATAAGATCATGATCATTGTAAACTAACAATATCATAAGAAAAATCACAGATTATTATGCGCTAAGCTCATGAAACCAAAACTCAACTGCATACACCGAATTACCAGTGTACGTAAGTATGCCCCAAAGGAGGTAACAGCCAATTACCTAAATGTTAGGAATTGGAAATTTCATAGTGAAGTGTCGGTCACCCCATCTATAGTCTAGCATATGTTAGCTCGTAGACATATCGTAATTTACTGTTTTATTAGTTAGTTAGTACTTTAGTTTAGCGTAGTGTAACACCGTGGAGGAAGGACG
Source organism: Chrysanthemum seticuspe (assembly GCA_019973895.1). Taxonomy (NCBI): domain Eukaryota; kingdom Viridiplantae; phylum Streptophyta; class Magnoliopsida; order Asterales; family Asteraceae; genus Chrysanthemum; species Chrysanthemum seticuspe. The sequence goes on along the minus strand of BPTQ01000009.1, from coordinate 212,348,212 downwards.
GGTCTTTACCCACTGTATACCTGATCCACATGCCGTTAGGAGGTCGTGTAGTCTGTAAGTATAAATACCCTTTCCATCCTTGGAAAGGGTGGTGCTTCTCAATCTAAGCTTTCATTTTTTGCATTACAACTCTCTAACTAGAACACCCATCACTTATCTTTCTCTCTCTAAATGGCTAACATGTATTTCCATCATCCAAGACCACCCGAATCATCATTAACACAATATGTATGATCCTACAAATGGTATCAGAGCCATGGTTATTGTGTTTTTATGATTTGTTGTGGTTTTGTATCTTGTTCTAAACTGTTTTTGGTACCTTTTGATGGTCGGAAAACGTCTTTTTTATATTGTGGTTAAACTGTTTTTACAAGTTTTGTATCCTTTTTGATTGGGTTCAAACAAAAGGTCATTGTCTATCGATGTTTAGATATCTGTCTTGTCTGTCCAAGTCAGTATTTTTATTCATCTTTTCACGACATTTGTTCCAAACCTGTGTAATCTTTGTGGTCAAATGGTTATATTTCTTGTGGTCAAACTGTGGTCAAACAGGCAAAAAGATGCAACTTTATGACATTTTGCTGGGTAACTTTGATGATGAACGGAAAATATTGGTCAGAAAAACAACGCCGGAATAAAGTCAAATAATCTTGCTAGCGACTTGTCAGTATTCAGTCCAGATTCATTGTATTCATAGCGACTTCACTATTGAGTCTACTGTCGTAGCGACTTGTGACAAGAAGCCTTGTGACAAATAGCAACTTAACAGAAAAGGAAAGAAAAGAAGATGAATCATCATTTGACCACGACTTAACTGAAACTATACCAAATACCAAGTACTACTAACGACCTGAGTTTCATTAAAACATCATCGGTCCTTGTTCATCAAAAGAAAACAATTTGACTCGATGTAATATCATCAGATCCAAAAACAAAAATTCAACTCCATCAACAAATCCCAAACCTAACTCATCCTCCATCTCATCTACAATTGAACTAATCTCTATACATTAAAAACAAACAAAACGACATCATCTCAGATTTATTTTCGTGCATATTTTCAAAACCACAAAAGGTTCACACAAAAAATACTCATCATTGACTCTTATTTGAAGCTTAGTTTCTTTATATCCGAATATTGCAAGAAAAGAATGATAACATATATGTTATTTTATTTTTCTTTGGTTCGGTTTTAAAAGAGAAACAACAACGAAAAACGCAAACCATATACCTACCTTAGACCCAATGGATCTTGAAGAACATCTTGATTCATATGACATCATAAAAGCTTATCAACGTAACGGGTATGTTATAGTTGCTGAGATTTGTATATTGATGAGATGAGAGTTGAGATTGAGATGTATGTTAATCGATTTGATGGAGATGAGAGGCGTATTTTTGTCATCATATTTTGGGTGAGAGAGATGTGGTAGGTGCTGCTTAAGTTGTGATTAGGTTTAGTGCAAAGTGTAGAATATTTAGGGTTATGTTACGTTTTGGTGAATGATTCTTATAACCGGATAATTAAAATCCACATGGGCCATAGAAGTTGATTGGATCTGGTTTGGTAATATTGGATTTGGATTAGTGGTGTGACTTGATCCGAGTTGGGCTTTAATGTTTTGGACTTCTCAATTGGTTTTGATTGGGTGCTTTAGACGTGAATGATATATGACTGCTTTGGTCAGGTTTAATTATTCGAATATATCAAATACTAATTGGTATCTAATTTTTGCAAAAACTTTGATACAATTTTTACTCTTTGATATATCTGAGTGGTAATTTTTTTTGGTATGGTATATTTTCACGGAGGATACAAAATTCACGGCCTGAGCGAATAAGTGAAAAATGACTACAAGGTTTGTGTACGGTATTATTGAAGTGCCGTTATCGTCATATGTGGTCATTACTATTAGCCGATGAATCAAAGGAGGTTCAATTTCAGCAATTACCATGAGATATTTGACGCCACAAAATGTCAATGATACTTCACAGTTTAAGCAAAATCTTTCAAAGAATCATCAGCGTCAGTCATTATTTTTCAGGATGTTTGCTTATGACAAGAACTTCTCGTGCAAATGGTCATACACGTTATGATGCTTCTGAAAGTTCGAAACCATCATGGGGGAGAAACGTGTACTTTAATGTTTTACGGTGAACCTTCAAGGGAAAGTAGTGTATACTACTCGACTTATTCTGGTTTGTGAAGTTATCTACATATGGGTAAAGAATTGTTGATGATGGATAATCAACCATTGATGATCCACGGCATGTTTCCCTAAAACCAAAGTTGTCATAACTCATTCAAGCTGATATTGTTTACGGTTTTGTCTTTATTTTGTAAAATCCCGCGAAAGAACCTATTTCTCGGTTTAAATCATAGACTTGTAAAATCCTGTGATAATGGAAACATCCTGGTAATTGTAAAGTGCATTTCCGGATCTATCTTACGGTTTATTCTTGGTTTTGTAAAATCCCACGAAAGAAACTATTTCTCGGTTTAAACCATAGAATTGTAAAATCCCGTGATGATGGAACCATCCTGGAGAAAGGAAAGTGTATTTCGAGGTCTTATTTGATGCTGGTGCTACGGTTTCTGTTTCGAAGAAGAGATAATAGGGTGTACTTCATGAATTGGATGTGTGTTTGGATTTTCTTCATGGCAGCTTGGTTATGGTTTTACGGGGTTATGTGCTTTTAATCATGGTCGGGGATGAAAACCATTATCATAGTTCACTTAAAATGTCAAAGAAGGCTAGATTTGAGCTTTTAACCAAAAGATGTGACAACGGGGTTAATTCACTATTATTTATTTGAGGTTGAAGTGAAATATCACGGGCGAGTGTACTTAGTATCTGAAGGTATCGGGGATGGTTGGATGAAGATTCTTCAAGATCCTTGTTCGAGTTATTTAAAAAAACGAAGACTTGGAAATCTAGTTATTGTTGGGTGATTTTTTCCTTTTCTTTTACCACTTGGGGTAATTGGGCTCTTACCACCACAAAATAACTATCACTTTAAGGAGTTACGTTGTAGTGCTCAGTGTCACATTCAATTGTGGATTTTCAAGAGGTAATGTACGTCTTATACTTGATGGTTGGTTGGATGAAAAGTATAGAGTACTTAGAGATTCAATGGAGGATGAATTCTCGGCACCGCTCTTTGTTACATATGTTCAAGTTTAAGTCACGAGTTCGGGTTAGTTTACTTCAGGGTCAAATTCATCATATTGGTTTTTCTCCATCAACTGTCACGACAAAGAGCCTACTGAATGATAATGGGGTTGATTACAAGTTTGCTAAGAGTAGATGAAATGAGAGAGATTATGACGTTTAAACACATCAGTTCAAGCCTCGTACCTCAAAGAAAAGAAATGTGTACGTTTCACTGCGCATTATCTTTGAAAGAAGAGAAATCTTCTAATGACGTTTGAACACAACAGTTCAAGCCTCGTTCTCCAAAGAAAAGAAAAGTGTACGCTTCAGTGCGCTTTATCTTCTGAAGAAGATAAATCTTCTAATTATGACCATATTCAACAACATGCTTCATACTTTTTCCACGCGCTTTCAGTTATCAAGTGAACCGGACTACCGATGATTGTTCACTTATTCCACTTGCTCGATTATAATAACGATGGCGACATCATTTGATACCTTTGAGGGGGAGACGTGTGAATAGACTACATTTCGATGATTTTCAATTTCGTTGAATCAAGAATGGCATCTTCGTATGCAATTATTGAGGGGGAGAAGAAGTATGATAATTCTACATGTTGAGTTATATTTGAGAATATATGGTCATACGGCTCCTAACTCATGTAAGAACCGAGCTTCTTCTTATCGGGTCATCTTTACATGGAGTTTCTTCTAAGAGCCGTTGGTTGACATCTTCTCATGTACACATCAACATGATGATTCCGAACAATCTCTCTGTTCTTGTTTGATGTGATTGGTAGTTTGGTGTTACCATTTCGTGTGTTCGTTGCGGGCTGATTACTGATTTCCTTGACAAACATCTTTCTGTTCTTGTTTGATTGGGAGAGATTTTAGTTAAGGGGAATTGCAAGATGTAAGTTAATTGGGATACTTTGTGGTGAGATGAAGTTGTTAACTATCTATTCCCCAACTGGACAATCTTGAAGAAGGTCGAGTCTAAAGACGAGTTGCATTTAACGATCTAAAGACTTCTTCTTAATCCGGGCATTTATCAAACAGATTGTCGGTTCAGGGGAGAGCACTAATTGGGGGGGAGTGAAATGTCAAATTTAATCCCTAATTAGATTTTCTCACACTGTTCTTCAGCAAGTTGATTCTCACAAAGACTTCAAGCGATCTTCTCAACAGATTTCAAGTATTTGGGCATATAATGTCTTGCTGATTATGAAGTATCAAAACCAGCAAGGGGGAAGGAGACACACATCTAAACGCGAGTAAACTTGATGAACTTAATATTTCTAAGTGATTGAAGATATCCCGGGAAGACAAAGGTCATTACCGCAGAGAAACTCAATGTTTATCTCATGGCGTTTAGTGTTCTTATTCCAACTATGTGGGGGAAGAGATGGAAGAGTTAGTTTCTGAAGATAAAAGAGGTACACAAGTATGTGATGATTTCGATGTTATCGCAATCATCAGGGGAGAGAGAGAATTGTGTACATTGGGGGCGCTCAGCTGTTTCACTTGAGTGCTTAATCAGTGATTCAGAGATATAATCACTTATTCCGGAGTTGACATCCGCAGAGATTGTCATCTGTAGAGATAATCAGTGATTCGGCCTGCTTCTTCAATGTTATCGGTTATTCTCTCTTTGGGCATTCGGGTACTTCGGGTTCTTGAGCTTCATACACTATCATCAGGGGAGAGAAACGTATATATCGGGGTTATTCTTTGGCTATCGAACTTAATCTGCTACTTCGATGGTATAAGTTTCTCTGTCTTTGGGTATATGTGTATTCGGTTTCGTGAGCTCTAGTCTAAGAGACTGACTGCATCAATTCATCTACTTGGGGGAAAGTGGTCTCTTGAAATTCTTTTGGTATGGATCGCTTCAGACTTCAGTGGAATGGAATTTGAGAAGATTATTTAAACGTTGGATGATACGTTGCTGTTGTTCTATTGGATGATATAACCTCGAACGAAGAATCACAGTGATTATTCTTAAAAGGAGCATCAGGATCGATGATAATGGTGTGCTTCTTTGTGCACCTGGCTAATGGAAGCTTGACAAAAAGCTTTGAATCTGCTCAGCTAAAGGATTTTCGGTTTGAGGGGAAGCTGCCAAAGTCTCTCTTTCTCAAAGGCTCATGTTCTATCTTCTATTCTGGAGCCTCGGAAGCTTTGGTTGTGGAAGTTTAAGAGATGACGAATTCTATCTTCTACGACGTGCTGCTCGATATCCTTATCTCGGTACTCGTATCATCATCTTCTTAAACTATATCATCTATTCTATTTTGTAAATACTTATCTGAAACCAAATACAACAATATAAAACCAACAAAAAGAAAATAGAAAAATATAAAATCTTCAAAAACCCATAAAAATAAAAAATTTTGAAAAAGACAAAAAATATTGTTTTTTATAGACATGTCTTCTGGTATCGATAACATCTACGGTCTTAGAAATGTCATTCAATAATGGCACGGGACCATAGATGAAGTTCGAGCAGAAGGTGTAAATATTTCTTTTCAAAACATGTCACAAATTATGGCTTACAGTTATTTCAGACTATAACCCGGGCGTCAAATCTATGGCTCACAGTTACTTCAGACTGTAACCTGTGCTTAAACCATGGCTTGCTATTATTTCAGATAACAACCCGTTTTTCAAAAAAGAAAAGTGCTACACTTAAACGATTTTCACAAAATTCGTGCACTTATCCTAAAAACAAATTGAGGAAAGTATGTCAAAGGACTGCTGTTCCTACACAAATGTTTTTCCTTCTATAAATTCTTCAGAAAAATATTTGTTGTTTTCAAAAATGGTGGTAAATGAGTTGCTTGTAAATCAATCAGATTCAGAGTTTTCGAAAAAAAAATTTGAAAACTCAATCAAAGACTTCAGCTATTTTGGTGTTGTCGACCACCATATATGATGGATCTGGACACACACCTTGTGTCAATGATATTTTGTATAATATTAATAAGCACGCAGAATTTACTTAGTAATACTTAGAAGACGGATTGTATGATGTATTGTAGGTAAACACAGATTAAACACAAAACTTAAGCTCCAATATTATTAATGAATAATACGAGTGATCTTGCTTATCACTAGGGTTACACCTTGAAGCCTTTGTGAATAATACGTATGAATGTAAGTATCTAAGACAATGACCTAGGACCTCCTTTTATAGTACAAGGAGTCATTTACAAGATAAGTATAAAGCTAACAATATAGAATATACACAAGAACTTTTTTATACTTATCTAGATACGTTTTCCTAACCATTATATAATAACAGTGGTAATAATGTACCAGTAGTGGTAATACGTTTCCACTGCTAGTGCAATCCAAGCAATGTCTTCCACAACTATCAGTGGTAACAGATTATTCCCAACAATCCTCCCCTAAACTTATGATTTCTCTGCAAATCAATAAGTTTCTTCAATCTGCATCATCTTCTAGGATTTGGGGAATTCAACCAAACACTTTACTTCTTCCTTAACTTCTGAATAGCTCTTGAACATTGATCTTGAAGCCTATGTAACAATGCTCTGACCTTCTCATTTTCTTCATGAACTCTTATTGTTGTACATAACATTACTGTGAGAGTTCCAGCTCTGAGTGGATATTCTTTCTCAGCAAGCATGAATGCATCTACTCCATTTTTTGTAGAAACATGGTGAACTTCACATGAATCATAGTAAAACCATTTAGTACCAGGACATGAACATGAGAATTTCCAGAAATCATCATTAACATCTGGATCATAGAGCCTTCTAAGATTAACCCATAACTGCATCTCCTTCATATCTTTAAGATCTTGAGCATCAAACCTTTCTTGAAGTAACTTCCATAATTTGTCAAGATCATCTATGTCAAAAGCTTTGATGAGATCTTCAAATTGAATGAATGAGGAAGTTGCACCACCTAGCCTTGTGATCTTCCATGTTGGAGCAAAATTGCTAGCAGTGTAAACCTTCAAATCAATGATAGGATGTCTAACTTGCAGTGGTTCTGGATAAAAATCTTCTTCTTCTATCACAATCATTTCAGTCATCTGTTCTTCAGTGAACTTCTCAGTTGGAACTTCTTGTTCTTCAGCAAACTTTGTCTTCTTAACAGACTGAGAATCACTGTCTTTGGTCTTTCTCTTCAAATTAGGAAACCTTCTTGCTTCTTCTTCAGAGTTCATTGGAATGAAATCCTTATCTTGTCTTTGAATTCTGTAGTAGATACTCTCTACTTTATCATCAGACATTCCTTTGAATTGATGTCTTTTCCATCCACCAACATTGCAACAATAAATTTTCATGTATGCAATAATTTGTGCCTTAGTTGGTTGCTTTGGTTTCTTTTGACCCTTTCTGAATGAACTAATTACCTCTTGAAGTGCTTGATTATTCTTCATCTGTATAAAATCTTTTAACTGAGCAGTTCTTTGTTCTGCAGTTAAAGATTTATCAGCTACAAGGTCAATTGCCTTCTTCTTGATTACTGGATCATGTGCAATCGAGAAATCAATTTCTTCTTCAGTAGGTACATAGCTGAACTGGAGTTTTCTCTCTTAATCTTGTAAGTAGAACAGTGGAAATTGGATTTTCCAATCTATCCAGCCTTTTAGCCTCCATAAAGCTTGCAACTTCTAATTCTTCAAGCTTTTTCTTTTCAGCAACTTCATCTTCATATATCTTTTTAGCAACTTCATTATCATTAGCAATCTGAACTTGTTATTTCTTTGAAATATTTCTTCCAGGTTGCTCTTCACTTTCCATAACTGATTTACCTTTATCTTTCTTCTGTTTATCAATTTCTTCACCTGCAGTAGCAACATCATGTTCAACAGTGGAAATATTCGGCTCTGCAGTGGAAATTTGATCAGTGGTAAAATCAGCAGTTGCAGTACTGAATATATCTTGCTCTAGTTGCTCTTCTTGAGTATCAGCTTCCTCTGCAACTTTACTAGAAACACCTTCATCTTCAAAATCAATTTTCCTCCCCTGAGTTTCAGCACCTGTTTTCCTCCCCTATTTGGGAGAATTTCCCAAATCTGTACTGAAGTCTTCTGAATCACCACTAGGAGGTGAAGATGGAGATGAAAGCACACTATTTGCAGTTCTTCTTTGCTTGAACCCCTGCAACTCTTCCTTCAAGGTATGAATCTCTACCTTAAAAAATGTAATATCCTTGGCATATTGCTCCTTAAGATGTGCCAAGTCTTGTTCCAGAGATTTGACCTGTTTGGCTAACTTTGTACACAAAACCATCAATTCCAATTGTTTCCCACTGCCCTCATCACTTCCAACTGTGTGACCTGTTGGGAGAGGTGAATCATGGGGCATTGGCTCAGATTCCTCCCTAGTTGGACTAGATTGAAGTCTAGAACCACCACTGCTTGTGCCTAAACCAAGAAGATCAGGTACATGTTGTGTTATAATGGGAGGAGTTGTCTATTTTTGCCTCCTCTCATTGGTGTGAGAAACTGGTGGAGTATAATCAATGTTTGGAACAAAGATTATGGGTGTGTTTTGTGCAGATGAAATCTTTGCAAGAATTTGAGGAAAGAGAGGTGTAAAAATCATGTTGCCATCTTTGTTAATGTTTTGAAAAACTTTAGGCTTAAGGCAACTGATTTTATAAACATTAATATGGGGTTGCAGTTGAAACTCATTTAGCACTGCTTGCACAAACCTTGGATACATTAAAAAATTTGTTGAACTCTTTACATTGCCAGTCATACTTGTAAAAATATATTTGACCAGTAACATCAAAAATCTCCATTAGGTACAAAAACCACTATTTTTGAAAGTAGCCTTTTTATCAGTGGATGTTTTCTTGTAAAAATATATTTGACCAGTAACATCAAAAATCTCCATTGGGGACAAAAACCACTATTTTGGATACATTAAAAATTTTGTTGAACTCTTTACATTGCCAGTCATAATTGTAAAAACATATTTGACCAGTAACATCAAAAATCTCCATTGGGGACAAAAACCATATTTTTGAAAGTAGCCTTTTTATCACTGCTTGCACAAAGGGTAAGCCATGGTTGAACTAAATTGCTCATAAGATGTTTTCTTTGGACAGAGACAATGTAAAAGAGTATGTATAAAAATCTCCATTGCGGACAAAAACCACTATTTTTGAAAGTAGCCTTTTTATCAGTGGATCATACCCCATGGATGATAAAGTATCATGTATTTCTGGCGTAGGTAATGTGATGATACCATTGAGATCATCCAATTGGAGAACTCTCCTCAATGATGCCTCAGTAACATCAATAGTTACCCATCCACAGTGGCTCTAAGAGCATCCACTGTTTCATGTGTATCTCTATTCTCAAGTGTTATGGACTGAGCAGAAGTTCAAAACTGTTTGATTTGAGAGATATAGATTGTGGGTTTTAAAATCAAAGCATACCTTATATGGGTAGTATTAAGAAAGTCCACAATCTGATGAAAAATAGGGCCACTCTTCTCGTTTGACTTTTGTAGGTAGGCCACTTGGTTGTGCTCATCTGCAAATTTTAATGGTGCCATAGAAACTTTTGATGAAAAATGATATTATGTCAGCAATAATTGAAGGAATAACTAGCCAATTGAGACAAAAGATATATAGAGGTAGGGTTTAAAAGTGTAGCGCAAGAAAAAGTATATAAGGAAAGTATTTATCTTTAGAGGATAAATATCAAATAGGAAAGTAGATAATTTTCTAGAAGTTACCCTATATATATGGAAAGCAATTTTTTTCTACAACGGCTAGTAAAAAATTTGTTACTGACACAACAGCTGTAACGGCTAGAACAACAGTGGTAAAATAACACTGTCAGTGGAAACTGTGAACTAGCAGTGGTAATTTTTCACAAAAATTTCAAAGAGCAGTGGTAAAGAAAAACATATGAAAACTAGACTGCTCTTATCATAGTTTTTAGCAAACTACCAGCTATCAATGGATTTGATATCTCTTTACCATGAATCGTTTGCTATGGACTAGCCAACTCTTAATCATAGAGAATATGGTGAGTTGATGACCATATAGTTTTTGATAAACTATCAACCATAAACGGATTTGTCAAGTCTTTACCAGTAGCCGTTTGCTCTAGACTAGTTGATTCTTATGTGGATTAGACATGGTGAATCAATAACCATTTGTTGTGTATGTCAGATATACACCTTTTAAGATCAACTCCCATCTATGCTGCATAAAAGTTATTGAACAAGCAAAAACACAAGCACAAAACATATATAAACTTATACAACAATATGAGTACCCAGAAACTTCCACTCAACACCAATGACAATTTGACACAAAAAGTTTATGGAGTTAGCATTCCAATACTTGTTACCAAGTACTGAAATCTACCCACATCAAGTCCTTTTGTTAATAAATCAGCATAGTTGTCATCAGTATGAATTTTGACAACTTGAATTAGTCCTTTTTCATAACAGTCTCTTATGAAATGGTGTCTAATTTCAATATGTTTAGTCTTTGTGTGTTGAACTGGATTCTTTATAATGGAAATGGTACTGCTATTGTCAATATGAATGATGGTATTCATGAAATTGTACCCATAGTCCAAAAGTTGATTCTGAAGCCATAGAACTTGAGCACAACAACTTGCAGCAGCCACATACTCTGCCTCAGTTGATGAATTAGCCACCATAGTTTGTTTCTTACACTGCCATGACACTAATCTGTTGCCAAGAAATTGGCATCCACCTGTTGTAGATTTTCTATCCAAACTAGCTCCAGCATAGTCACTATCTGAGTAAGTAACCAAATCTAGAGGGGAATCTATAGAGTACCACAATCCTAGAGTAGGAAATGCTTTAAGATATCTTAAAATCTTCTTCATAGCAGTCAAGTGAGAGAACTTGGGAGTGACCTGTAACCTTGCACATGCACACACTGCGAACATAATATCTTGTCTAGATGATGTAAGGTACATCAACGATCCAATCATAGACCTGTGCATATGCACATCAACTACTTCACCACTATTTTCCTTGAAGAGTAGATGTGTAGTCTTGTCTGCAGGGGTGCTGGATGACTTTGCATCAGTGAACTTGAACTTCCTTAGTCTCTCAGCCACATATTTATCTTGATTGATGAAAATACCATCTGGCCTTTGTTGTACTTGAAGTCCCAAAAAGAATGTGAGTTCACCCATAGAAATCATCTTGAATTCTTCTTTCATTAGCTTCTCAAATTCTTTGCACATCTGTGTCTTTGTAGATCCAAAAATGATATCATCAACATACACTTGAACCAGCAAGATATCATTCTTGTCTTTCTTGATGAACAAAGTTTGATCCACTCTGCCTCTATGAAACCCATTATCAAGAAGATAAGTAGTTAAAGGCTTCATACCATTTTCTTGGTGCCTGATGCAATCCATACAAAGCTTTAACTACCATGTACACTTTATTAGGATAGTCAGGGTCTTCAAAGCCTGGAGGTTGAGAAACATAAACCTCCTCATCAATATGCCCATATAGAAAAGCACTCTTTACATCCATTTGATAGACTTTCAAGCCCATAAAGGATGCATAGGCTAAGAACAGCCTGATTGCTTCAATTCGTGCTACTGGGGCAAACACTTCTTCATAGTCAATACCCTCCTCTTGAGCATATCCTTGAGCCACAAGCCTAGCTTTGTTTCTGATAACAATTCCTCTTTCATCCTTTTTGTTTCTGAACACCCATTTAGTACCTATTACCTTCTTTCCAGAAGGCAAATCACAAAGCACCCAAACCTTTTGAAGCTTGAATTGGAGAAACTCTTCTTGCATTGCTTCCACCCAACTTTCATCTTCAAGCCCTTGTAAACATTCTTTGGCTCCATTTGTGACAGAAAACACATAAAGAGACATTCATTCTTGCCTTCATGAGTCTTAGATTCATATATTTCACTAATAAATCAATGAATATCAGTCAGCTTTGATTGTCTTCTAGTCTTCATAGGTGAATGGACATCCCCAATCACATTTTTAAGAGGATGTAATTTATGAATAGAAGTGTGGGGAGTCTAAGGAACTGCAATTTCATTTTGTATATTTGAGATTTCAACATCATTGGCTTGAGCTTCTTCTGTAACTGGAGTTGTAACTTCCACTTCTGGTGTTGCAGTGGAAAATTCTGGCCTAGCAGTGGAATCTTCATTTCCACTGCTTTTGGGATCTTCAGTGTTCAAGTTGCTATCTTCATCTTTACCAGAATCATTAGAAGAATGAGCATCTCCAGTCTTTGAAATATCATTATTGTCTGCAAAGTCCCAAAGTGGCAGACTGAATTCATCTTGATCTTCCCCTTGATCTTTGTTAGGTTCATCATCATCAAGAAACTCTTCTGAACCTGCCAAATAAAAAGAAGATGTACCTGTAGAGATAGGCACATAATTCATAGTATTGGTTAATGAATCAAGATCAAACAGCCTTTCTGGACCAGTTCCTTTGACATTCGCTTTGTTCTCCAGGAACTCAACATGCAGATTTTCTTCAATCTTTTGGGTTCTTAAGTTGAATACTCTGAAAGCTTTACTGACCATGGAGTACCCAACAAAATACCCTGCATCTGCTTTTTCTTCAAATTTTCCCAGATAATCTATGGTATTGAGAATAGATACATGACATCCAAATGGTCTCATGAAGTCAAGGATAGGAGGTCTACCCCTAAATAACTCATAAGGAGTCTTGTTCTTTGTTTTTACCACTAAAACCCTGTTTTGCACATAACATGCAGTGTTAACTGCTTCAGCCCAAAAGGTGATTGGCAATTTTGAATCTGCCAACATGGTTCTAGCAGCCTCTATAAGTGTCCTGTTCCTCCTCTCAGCAACACCATTTTGTTGAGGAGTTCTAGCAATACTAAATTCTCTTTTAATACCATTATCTCGGCAAAAATCATCCATAAATCTATTCTTAAACTCTGTCCCATTGTCACACCTGATGATTTTCACTTTGAAATCATATTGGTTTTCTACTTGTGTGATAAAGGTCTTAAAGATGCCAGTTGTTTCATCCTTTGTATTGAGAAAGAAAACCCATGTAAACCTGCTGAAATCATCAGTTACAACAAGAAAATACTTTTTAAGATTTAAGCTGCTCACAGATGTAGGACCAAACAAGTCCATATGTAACATTTGAAGTAGGTGAGCAATAGAGTTAACTAGCTTTGATCTGCAAGAAGCTCTGTGTTGTTTGCCCTTAAGACAAGCCACACAGGTTTTATCATGACAATCTTATTAATGGTTTTGAAGTTAACATGACCAAGTCTTCTATGTCATAACATGGATTCATCCACTGTGGCCTTTGCAAGCAAGCAAGCATAATCATCTTTAGCAACAATGTTGTTCATATCAAACCTATATAGGTTGCATTTTCTTGGAATTTCAAGAAGAATCTGACTTTCATCAGGCATCTTAAAATCCTTAGAGAGAACAAAGCACATATCTTTGGTAAAAAGAACATTGTTCTTCTTGTCACACATTTGTGACACACTGAAAAGATTATACTTAAGCTCTTTTACATAATACACAGGTTCAAAATCCAAGTTACCAGTTTTAATAACTCCTTTACCAGCAACTTTTCCATTAACACCACCTCCAAAGCTGACATACTGTCCATCATAATGTTCAAAATCTGAGAGATGGGACCTGTTGCCAGTCATGTGCCTTGAACACCCACTATCTCTATATCCTTGATCTGATCTTTTTGTCCTTGGATGTTCCTGCACATAAAAGTAAAGAATTAGTTTCTTTTGGGGACCCAAGCCATGATTGACTTGGATCTGCCTCGTCTATCAATATAGTTAAATCTATCAAAGGTCATTGATACACCATTGGTATTGGTTGTAGAGGTAGTTCCTTTAGGTTTCCATTCCCAACGTGTTGAGGCCTTCACAGCATTGCCCATTTCCTCCCTTTTCTTGATTACAACACTTGCAGTGGAAACTTTTGAATGAGCAGTGCAAACTGCTGGTTTGGTTTTAGGTACCCACTGTTGGTTACAATGAACCTTTTTAGTTTGAAAAGTTCCTTTCCTTGTTTTTGCAGATTTTGAAAAAGTTGTTTTGTACTTTGCACTTTTAACAGGTGACTTAGGGTGAGCATTGTTAACTGTTTTTGCAGTGGCAAAAGTTTTAAGACCACCTCTTAATAGGACTGCTCTTGGGACCATGTTGCTGTGTTGTTTAGGGTGTACATTATTTTAAAATATGTTAGACTCCACCCTTTGGTTCCCATGGACTTCCCTTCTCCCAAAATGATAGTCACAATAAGCATGTAAATTATCAAAACTACCACAGATATAGCATGCCTTATTGTACATTACAAAATTACTACCTAGTTGTTGAGATTTAACATGATTTCAACTCCTCTGGTTACCCCTATGAGCTGTAGGCTTGTTCCTATACATCTCAGCATACCTTACAGTTGATCTAGGTTTATTAGCTTGTTTCCTAGGCTCCTCTGTAACAATATTAACAACTTTTGGGATAGAAGTCTCTTCATTCTTTTTAACATTCTCATCAACAACTGATGAGTCACTAGCACTTTCAAAAACATCATTATCCTTCTTAACCTCTTCCTCACATTTCACAGTTGTGTCCTTTAAAGGACCATATTCACGTTCAAGATCCTGAAACTCTTCTAAGCCTGTATGAGCTAAATCTATACCTGGAGGTGATGGAACACCTCTTAGTGGTGGAGGTACTATATTATAACCCATACCAGACTTAATTTTACTATGAATTTGAGCATTCCAGATTTTATCATTTGACTTAGACTGATAATAACAGGTGTCTACAGTTAAATTGACATTTTCATTTATCTTTTTAAGTTTTTCAAGCTCTTTTTGGTATGCCTCATTCATAGCTGTTTTATGATCTATTTCTCTTCTAAGAAAAATCATATCATCATTATATTTTGACTCATTTTCTCTATAGTGATCTATTTGTTTTTCTAATACTGCTATAGCTCTCCTAAGATTTGACAGAGTATAATTAGCAGTATACAACTCTTGTCTTTCATTAGAATATAGATCATTAAGCTTTTCAACTTCTCTAGCAGCTATACATGTTTTAGAACAACTTTCAAAGTTTTGTACCTCAGAGTCAGAGAAAGCCATGAGTGCAAATTTAGTAGACACAAGAGCAGCATCTGAAGGTTCTTCCTCTTGTTCATCAGCCATGAAACTCCAATCATAGCCCACACCATCAATAGCCAACATTGCCTTTGGTTCTTCCACAGTTGGTTCCTTCTTTTGCTTGTACCAAGTAGACCTGTTGTCCTTGGTTTTTGGTCTTCTACATTCTCTAGCAAAGTGTCCCAACTTGTGGAAGTTAAAACACTCCACTTTATTCTTATCAAAGCTTGTAGTTTCACCACCATTGATGTGAATAGGCTTGCCAGTCTTCTTGTAGAATTTCCTAGCCCTCATGCTAAGAAGAGCTATTTTCCATTTCATGTCCATCTCCTCCAAGTCATCTTCATCAATTTGCTCTATGTCTTCATGAGTTAATGTATAGCCATTAACTTGAGTGGAGATAAAAGCATAAAAGGTAGGATCTCCAATACTAGCAATCTTCTTTTTTGAACCTGCAGTGGTAACACTAACATTACCAGTGGAAACTGTAGAACCAGCAGTGGCAATATCATCATCACTGTCATCTTCAGAATCATCACTGTCAACAGAGGTTGACATCAAAGCCAAGCTGCTTGAGCTTGTACCAAGTTTCCCAGCCTTCTTCAGTCTTTGTTCAATGAGTTTAAAGTTGTTGTAAAGATCATTGAGCTTCATTGTTTCAATGGCTGCTTTGTTTTCCCAGACTGTAACATTAGTTTGAAACTCTGAAGGCAAACTTCTTAGAAACTTCAAATTGAGGTCTTCCTTTTCTACCTCAATGCCAAACACAGTCAATTATGTGACAATCTTCTGGAGTTTGGTGAAGATGCTATCAAGTGAGTCATTGCTTGAAGCAGAAAAGTTTCATAACTTTGCTTCAACAATGTCTTTTGTTTCTTCTTTGTAGCATCATTACCACCAAACACTGAGCAAATCTCTTCAAAAAGTTCTTTTGCAGTCTTGAACTTGCTGAAAGCTATGATCTGGTCTCTAGGAAGAGTCATCAGCAACAAACTTCTAGCCTTTAGATCATTCTTTTTCAATGCCTTTTCAGTACTAGATTCAGGCACATAAACAGTCACCACTTCTGTGTCACCAACCTTCTGAGTACTAGTCACAGGCTTGAAAGAATCACCAATTAAGATGATCTCCCATAGAGCATAGTCTTGAATGAGAAAGTATTGCTCAATCAGTATCCTCCACATCTCAAACTCATTAAGTTTGAGCTTAGGTAGCCTTGGTGTAGAAGAGTTAGACTGGTTGTTTTCCATCTCCATTGAATTTAGTGAGTAGGTTAAGCAAATTCCTTGGATCTTCTAAAACAAAATATCAGAACCTTCGCTCTGATACCACTTGATGGATCTGGACACACACCTTGTGTCAATGATATTTTGTATAATAGTAATAAGCACGCGAAATTTACTTAGTAATACTTAGAAGACGGATTGTATGATGTATTGTAGGTAAACACAGATTAAACACAAAATTTAAGCTCCAATATTATTAATGAACAATACGAGTGATCTTGCTTATCACTAGGGTTACACCTTGAAGCCTTTGTGAATAGTACGTATGAATGTAAGTATCTAAGACAATGACCTAGGACCTCCTTTTATAGTACAAGGAGTCCGTTACAAGATAAGTATAAAGCTAACAATATAGAATATACACAAGATCTTTTCTATACTTATCTAGACACGTTTTCCTAACCATTATCTAATAGCAGTGGTAATAATGTACCAGCAATGGTAATACGTTTCCACTGCTAGTGCAATCCAAGCAGTGTCTTCCACAACTATCAGTGATAACAGATTCTTCCCAACAATATATCTGTTTGTATGTCTACTAACGTATGCAGATATCATGGATTATAAGAATGTTCCCGATTCGGATCCCACAAATGATGATTGGTTGCCGAAAGGAATTGGCAACTATATCTTGGGTCGAGAAATGAAGAAACGGAGCTTAATTGGCACGATAGATGCAACTTCAGAGGTCTCACTGCTTCAGCAGACGGTTTTCTTTCAGCCCTACAGCAACAATAGAAGCTTCTGAACCACCTAACGTATCTGTATGCAGGACAAGTAGTGAATAATACCATTTTTAAACAATTTTTGAAAAATATTGTCTTGAAAATGGAAAAATATTGTTTTGAAAATAAACTGATCTCAAATTTTGGAAATCAACCGGACTTCATTTTAAACATAGGTCACTCAATCAACGACTACGGTCATTAATTGAGGGGGAGAGTGATTTCAAACTTAAGTATTTTCAAACGATATTTCATCTATCAAGTCCGTCTTGTACGAATTAAAGTGGCGATCTAAAGATTTAATGTTATGTCATGGTATGATTCTCTTTAAAAGTCAAAGATCTTTCAAAATGAAATTTTTTCTGTTCTTGTTTGATTGTGAAAATGTTTTATTTTACTTAAGGATCTCTTAAAACTATCATACCTGACACTAACAATCTTTAACGTCTATAATTGGTCCTTATCCTTCATTTTTCAAAAATTAAATATTGCCACGTCTTTCCTCTAAAATTTTCTAAATGATTTAAATCAATTGGGATCACAAATCTCAAAAGGTTTGAAATTTTTGATCGGGGGAGAGTTCGTGATTTAAATCACAAATAGGTTTTAAAGGGTAATTGTTTCAAAAGCACTCCTTCCTTCATGTGCCAAACGATTTCAATTACATGATGCACATGATTGTGAAGGAGCATTTAACCAAAAACCAAAAGAGTATTTAAACAAGGCCACATATTCTCCTATGTTTTCCAAACCTTATTAAATCACTTGGGATCCAAAATCTCAAAGGGTTTGATATTTTTGATCGGGGGAGAATTTGTGATTTAATATGAAATTTGATAAAAGATGATCGTCTTGATTCAATTGTGCAGGCTGCTCTCCCATATGTGCTAAACACTTTCGAACCTCGAAGCACATATTGAGGGGAACCATTTCAAAAAGAAAATAAACTTTCAAGGTACAAAGACTTCTATGTTTCAAAATAAAGTACCTTGATTGAGTTTCTAATGGTTTCTTAATGGCTTTTGTTGATTTTATATTTTTCTATTTTGTTTTCGTTGGTTTTATATTTTTGTATTTTGATTTTTGAAAAATATTTACAACGATAGAGAAATAGTTTAAGAAGATGATGATACGTGTACCGAGATAAGAAAATCGTTCAGCAGTTAGTAGAGGATAGAAGTCATCATCTCTTAAAATTTCACCACCAAAGTGTTCGAGGCTCTTAAATCGTCGCAAGAACTTGAGCCTTCAAAAAGTGAATCTGTGGTAGCTTCCCCCCAAACCGACAATCCACGTAAAAAGACCATTTCCTCCAAGAAGAAGAAGTGAAGCAAACAGACTATTTGTATGAAGCTCAAGAACCCAAAGAAGACGATAACACCGAAGTAACAAGTTAACACGGATCATTTCTGTGGTTATTAAACCCAAAATAAATGATTAAGCCCGATCACATGAACTTGTTGTGCGTCCCCGATGTACACATAACTCTTCGAGTTTGAGCAGTTGTCAATTCAGGAGAACAGTATATCAACACCTTCATTTCACCAAATGCATTCCAGTTATCTAACATATAACCAATCAGCCCATAACATACACATGTACCCAACAAGAGAAGAGACAACGACATCACAATAACTGGTTGAATCACTGATCTTCTCTGCGGATGTCAACTCCGGAATAACTGATTAAGCTCGATCATGTGAATATGTTGTGCGACCCAGATGTACACATATCTCTCCCTTGATGGTTGAGATCTTATCGGAATCATCATTACATTGTGTACATGAAGCACTAATCGGAAGCACTTTATCATAAATCATATAAAAGATGTCGATAAGCAATATCATCTCACGCTCCACATATTCTTCTCATATTTCTTCCTACTGAAAGCTGAGATAACACATACCAAAAGTATCCAGAGACCACTTCCCCCAAATGGTTTGAATAATACATCCTTCCCCCAAATAGTTGGAATAATATATCCTTCCCCCAAATAGTTGGAATAATACACCAGAAGCTATGAGTAAAAACTGAGTATCTCTACGGTTATGACATTTGTCTTTCCCGGGATTACTTCAATAGAGAAGAAGTATTAGGTTCATCATGTGTACTCGTTGTGTATTTAGATGTATGTCTCCTTCCCCCTTGCTGGTTTTGATACCTCAGAATCAGCAACACATTATACATACCGAATATTCTTGAAATAGAGAAGAACAAGAATTAGCTCAAATAAATCCTGTGAGAATCAACGGTTACAGAAACTCTCCTTGACTATCTTTATCAACCCATACGTAGACAACTTGAAGTGACTACTAAAGAAGAAAAACCGATATACCAAACTTGAAACTGAAGTCGAATTCTCCACATTTGTGTCTTAAGCTTGCACTTAGTGATGGAAGAACGGTGTTGAGAATTTATGCACCAAGCAAATCTCCAAGTACTCAATACTCAACCAAAGTATGAGACATTAACACCTCTTGCAATTATCCACAACGACATTATCGTGTGTCACTGAGTAAAACAACGTAACTCCTTAAAGTGATAAGTAACCGGTCTTCAATCATACAAACCTACTGCTGGTAACTAGATAAGCCAAGTCTTCAACTCAAATTGTTAAGCTCGAGCAAGTTATCTAATAAGAACACGCCTTTGTGAAAGTCAACTTCAAGCTCACATAAGTGATAAATGATTAACTCTGAAGTAATAAACTTGTGTCAAATGCCCACTACGTGAATAAACATACAACCGGAAGTACATTGACCCACTGAATGAACCGGAACAAATGATTCCTTAACATTAATGCATTCTTCCTAAAGGTATACATGTAGAGACTGATATGGAAGATTCACCAATAATGTCTTCGAGCGGATGAGGTAGTCATTTTCCTTAATGTTCATGTGGTTGATTTAGTGTGCACAATGAGAGGAACAATAATCCGTGAAGATTTGGCAAAGAAATACCAAAGAGCGGATCATTATTCAATAGTGCAACTACAATATCATGATAGACATTATCAACGCCTTGTGAAGTAATTGGAGACAAGGTTTCTTGAGAATTCCGAGAAGTACTTCTTAGATTGTTGGGAATTATGTGAAAGTCTGATTATGCTGAACTTAATGCCGAAGTGTTTCTACTGAAGTGAAGTGGATTCTGCCGAAGACTTATTCTGCTGAAGAATGATAGTGATTAGTTTGATTCTGCGGAAGTGTTTATTCCGTGTTTAGTTTATTTAGTGTGGATATACATGAGCTTTATTAGGAAGTGATTGTGTATATCTTGTTTAGTTTTATGATTATACGTTTCTTGGAAAACGGTTTAGCTATATTGTTTAGGGTTCCTTATCTATAAAAGGAACACATTAGAAAGGTTTATGTACCGATTGGAAAAACTCAGTTTTAGTATATAAAAAGATCCATAGAGGATCAAGAAGTTCTTAGTTATTTACTTGTGTTTATATTCCGCTGATAAACATTAGTTGTAGAGATTGTCTTTTATGGTGCTTGTGATTACATAGGCATACATAACGATCCACGAGCTCAAGATCTATCAAGGTCTTTGTCTGTTTCAACAAGTGGTATCGGAGCCTCGTGAGAGTCTCTACGATACTAAGGACAAGCTTTTTCTTAACACCAATACAACCATTACAATAACACCATGCCTGGTTCAGATGCTGAAACTGAACTCACCAACAACCAAAACTCCACCCATCTGCAGCAACTAAGTCTTGCTAATAGCAATGCTAAGTTTCCTTACCTTAAAAGGGAGGAATATGATCTTTGGGCTATGAAGATGCAGAACTGGATTTCCAACATTGATTGGAATCTATGGCAGATAATTTTGAAGGGGAACAGTTTGAAGAGAACTACCACGGATGCTGCTGGGAACATGATTAATGTTCCTCCCAAAACTGCTGAAGAGTTGCTAGCAGTTCAGAGAGAAACAAAGGTCAGAACTATTCTTCTACAAGCTATTCCTGAGGATCACTTGAGTGATTTTCACTTCATGCATGATGCCAAGGATATATGGTTAGCTATTAAAGAAAAGTTCGGTGGGAATGAGGAGTCTAGAAGGTTGAAGAAGTCCATGCTCAGACAACAGTTTCAGGACTTTCAGATCTCTGAAGAGGAAGGAATTCATAAGGGCTATGATAAGTTTCACAAGATCTTGAGTCAGTTGCACCAGCTTCAGGCTAAGCCGGATAATGATGACTGTAACTCTAAGTTTCTGAGGTCATTACCTCCATCCTGGCTACATGTGAGCATAGCTTTAAAAGCTAAAGGTGGTTTGGATATGATGACCTTTGATGAGCTGTACAACAAGCTTAAAGCTCTTGAACATGATGTTAATACTGCATTTGTTGGAGCCTCTACTCCAAAGTCAAGCTATTTTCCAAGCTCATATCCATCATCATCTAATGCTGCTCCTTCATCAAGTTCTCTTCCTAGATCCAGTGGAATTATGGAAGATGTACTTGGAACCTTCTTTGCTGATTATGATCCTCAGCAGGAACTGGCGTATGAGGATTTTGATCAGGTGGACCCGCTTGACATGGAAGAGATGAAGCTGAAGTGGCAAGTGGCCATGATTTCCATGGATATCAAGAACTTTGAGCGCAAAGCTGGTAGAAGATTTGGGTTCAAAGGACGTGATCCAGCCAGGTTTGACAAAAGGAAGGTTAAATGTTTCACATGCCAACAGATGGGTCACTTTTCCAGAGAATGCAAAGACAGGAAAGCTGGTGATGAAGTACGATACTCTACTTATCAGCAGTATCAGAAGGATGCAGGAACTTCAAAGGGATCAACTGCGTTGGTCACTCTTGATAGCAATGTGGACTGGAAGCTACATGAGGAGTCTGATAATGATGGTTCTGATAATGTTGGGATGATAGCAGACTGTACTTCAGAGGGTAGGCATGATCAGGTTGCCTTGATGGGCATCTCTCAGGTACAAAACTGTTTGTTTGGTTGTAGTGAGCGTTATAATGAACTAAAACAAGCTTATGATATTATGGAACCAAAATATAATGAATACTATGTGGAAGTAGAAGCTTATAAACAGGCTTTAAAAACACTTGAAAGACAAAAGGTTTGGTTACAGAAGAATGAAATAGCTTATGGTGAGAAAATAGGTGTTTTAGAAAGAGATCTTGAATGTGCTACAAATGAGTTAAAATGGTCTGAGAAGTTAAGAGCAGATGTAGAGTCAGAAAATCTAGAGCTTAAGGAAAAACTTAAGGAGGAAATTGCTAGGAATAATGAGTGGATGATGAATGGTAGTAAGTTGGCTAGTCTCATTTATAACAGTCAAGCTCCCAATTCTACAGTGGCTTTAGGTTTTAAGAAATATGTTGGCCTAGAAGCTAGAGATGACTCACGTAGATCTACACCAGCAGGCCTAGCACATTTTGTGAAAGAAGGTGACCTACATGCTGTTCGTGGACCAATTAGAGGTGAGCACATGCCCATTGACCTTTCCACTATTAATGACTTTGATGGATCACACCATCTGTATGGCAAAAAGTCAAAAGACTTGCCAGACCCTAATACTTCTACTAATGACTTTGTCTCTTGTGTTAACAGTGACAAGTCCTCCAAGCAAGGGTCTACAGAGTGTGATTCAAATGACAAGTCCGACCTTCCCAAGTCTGACCTTCCCAAGTCTTCACCCCTGCTTGCACCCAAGACTACCAATAAGCATGACAGAGTTGCTGCCAAGGAATGCTCTTCCAAGACAGTTGCCTCTGAAGACTTGCTTTTTAATTCTTTGCATAATAATACTGTTAAAAACAATTCTTTTCATGGTTTTGGTTTGAATACTTCTGCTTGTAAGAATACTTCTTTTGGTTTGAATAAATCTTCTCTTCAGAAGAAATGTTTTGTGTGTGGAAGTAAATCTCATTTAATTAAGGATTGTGATTATCATGAGCAAAGAATGAATAGGTGTGGTGATTCTAGGAAATCTAGACCAATGTGGACCAATGTTAATGATATACCACCTTATGTTCCACAAGCTGCTTATTATAATACTTCTTTTCCTTGGAGAAGATCTGTTGGAAAACCATATGTTCAACCAACCAGTGAATATTTTAAAAATGGTTTTTGGCCTAGATATGTTAACCCTATGACTAATGGGAAAGGGTATTGGGATACTGCTGTCAAGACCTCAGCAGGTTGTTCTTGGAATAAACAGAGACCTAAGTTTCATTGGAAACCCAAGAACAATAGTGGATCTTATACTTCTACATGGCACAACTCATATGATCCACAAGGCAGGTTCAAGTCAGCAA
>BPTQ01000009.1:212216665-212316020 GCA_019973895.1 Chrysanthemum seticuspe | reverse complement strand
CAAAAAGAAACTAGAACTGTAAAAAGAGCATACCGTTGTGCTGTTGTTGTTGTTGTAGTTGTTAAAGTCGGGTTCCGTAGGCAAGCTGTATTATTTTTACATATATAAATTAATTGGTTAACTTAGTCTTTAGTTTTTATTATTTTACTACAGGAATGTTTTAGCTTAGTCATTTGGTTCACCCTACCAGCGGCTTGTGTTCTTGGGTTAACCTCTTCTGAGTTGAGCTTAATCTTGTTAATCGAGAACTTTATCGAAGGAGAAAGTGGGTTCTTGTTTTGGGGATACCATTAAAGTTTTTTGGACTAATCTCCTTTGGGATTAAAAAATAGTACTCTCTACACACGGCTTTGATACTCTCTTAGTAGGAGAATATATCTCTTTATCTACCTCTCGAACCTGAAGAGAAAGAACAGAAGCTAACTTCTCTAGGAGAAGAAGGTCGACAACAGCAAAAGAAAATAATAGTGGTTGTAGAAGTACACTCCCAGATACTTCCATCCTCCGGTTCTTACCATACCACTATCACTTTCTATACATCAACTGATAGTTTTCTTCTCCTCTTCCAAATAAAACTACATAAACCCTCTCCGCATCCCCTCTGTCTTTTCACTACTATATAAGTTCAGCGTCTCCTCTTTTCTTTCTCATCCCACTACATCGAATCGTCAAAATAGTGTTCTTTTCCTCCCTCTACCAAAAGATATACAACGCACAACTTTGTCTATGTCTGGAACTATCTAGAACTCGAGCACCTAGCAATACATACGGATACATTAGTGTTCGTGGTATTTTCTGTTAGAGATGTTGATTACAAATAGTCGCCTTATATTTGTGTTCGTTTATTGATTCTTGAAGAACTAGGAGATACCTAGAAATATAATTGATTTTGACTCAAAAAGGTTAGCTATGTATTTGGAAAGATTACACAAGGAAAATATCTATTCCTTGGGATTTGTTATAGCGATTTGGCAAAAGGTTCTTTGCATATTAGTATTTTGATTTGTTCTATATGTGTTAGTGAAGGATTATTTCGAGTACATATAGTTTATGTATCGATTGGAAAAACTCAGTTTTAGTTAATATAAAGATCCATAGAGGATCAAGAAGTTCTTAGTTATTTGCTTGTGTTTATATTCCGCTGATAAACATTAGTTGTAGAGATTGTCTTTTATGGTGCTTGTGATTACATAGGCATACATAACGATCCACGAGCTCAAGATCTATCAAGGTCTGTATCTGTTTCAACACGCAACATATAGAAAACCATCTCCCTCCTTTTCTTGTGATAAAACTGCTAAGCTACATCACCCTACTCTTTCTTTTCTCCTCTGCGACTTGAATATATCATCACTTTTCTGTCTCCCCTACGCCTCTCCCAAATACATCAAAATAAACCTTCTCCTCTTCTTTTGATAGTCAACTACATATCTTTCACTATCACCATACCATTCTTGGCCTCCTACCTTCATAGACCCTCACATGAAGATGTTGGTGATAATAAAAGAAAACGACAACAGCTGGAAGAAGAGGATCTCTTCAATCGAAGACAAGAAAGAGAAGTCCAAGCTCTCCATCTATTTCTCTATATAAGAGGATGATTCTCTCATAGTTTCGGCACACATCTCTCATGATAAAAAATTAGGGTTTCCTCTAATCAGGTTTTTTGAAATTACCATAGGGGTTTTGTTCTTGGGTGAAAGAGGAAGCTATTTCAAGAGCTAATTGTTCTAATTCGAGTTGAGTCTTCTCCAATTGGGTTCTTGTGTTCGGCGACCATCCCACTTGGTTTACTGATTCGATTTTGTAAGGACATCATTTTATTATTTTTGATTTCTGATTCAATTGGTTAATTAAATATATACATTTTTATTATGTCGAACGGATGCCTTGGGCTGAAATTGTTGATGTTGTTGTTGTTGTCGTGTTGCCATACGAGAAAAATGTCAAGATCAAAGAAAAACTAAAACCTGTTAAATGCTATTGTGATAATCGACTTATGTTTGGCTTAATGTGGTAAGATTTGATAAATATAAAAATGTAATCAACTATGTCGAGTTCGACTTTTGGATATAATATTGCTTAATTTGGTCTCAGCTTAACATGTTTTCGGCTTATTGATGTTTTATTTTCGGCATTTGATTCGTGTTCAGCTTTGTCCGTTTTCAGCTTAATAGCCTACTTTTTTTCCGACTCATGTCCAACTTTCAGCTCATTATTGTTATTATTTTTCGACTTGTGTCTAAATTTTTGGTTTAAATCTTGTTAGAGTCGACTTAACAACTAAATCAATATCCCGTTTTGAGTCTTAGATCTATGTATGATAGCTTCACCTACGGGAATGGTGTGGTACTTTGTTGTCACGATAGTCACATTTGTTATTGTCACTTTTTAAATCGCGTGTGCATCAATAGACTCAACTAGTCTATGTGGTTATGTGAAAGACTAATTCACGAGGAATATGTTGTTCGTTCATGTGAGTCTAGGTCGTGTTCTACCCGCTCCGTTAAAATCCGAGACCCGACCTTCCTGAAGTTGTTCCACTGCAGACAGCCCCATGCCTAAAAATTCAGATTTCACAACTCGCATTCCTTTTGGGCCTCAGTTTCGTTAAAAGGTGCATGTTTAATAACTAGTCTGGGTCGTGACGCCCAATTGACATAAAGACTGGGCGAAAGCCCAATTCACACGAAGATCCGTTTGGTAAATTCTGTTGGGCCCCAACCCAAGAGTTGATTCTGTGATTTTTGTGTTAGGCACCCGAGCATTTGCCAAATCTCGTCTCGACACCTTCCGATGTGTTACGACCCCTACTCGTCTACGTTCCATTTCAAACACGAGCTACTAAATTATAAAATTTATAACCAAACGAAATAAGGGTGGATGGATGAAATTACAAATCAACTTGTAAACATGGACAAATGTACGACTATAAATCGGATTATAAATATTTACACACGACTTTTAAACAATTAAATAAACCGAGGTAAATAAATAAGTACAAGCTATGTTATTATTTTTTTTATTATTATTTTTACTATAAATATATATACGGTTTTTACAAACTTAAAACGAAATATGTTACACAAAGATTGATATTTGCAATTATATATAAATCCTTAATATATATACATAACTTTTCGAAAACACATTGTTAGTGTGATACATTTTAGAAGTCGCATCGTACTTTATATATAAACATTTGAACAATTATTTTCAAAGTTAAACGTCAACAACAACAACAACAGCAATGCATGTGAAGACAAAAAAAAAGCTAGATAAACTTTACTTGGAGTCAAAAACTAAGACTTGCCGTACTAATCTAGGTCGCGTGTCGGTGCCATCCAATAATTCTATTTGACTGCTGCATTAGACTGCTTTTGCCCAGGTGAGTATTCACAGCCTCCTTTTTACTGTTTTACTTTTTGGGGTGAAATGCATGAATATAAACTTAAATTGTTTTCCTTGAACTATTTGATATATTTTGAACCCTTAGACTTAATTATAAATTTATGACTTAATTGAGCCTAATGGACCGTACGTCCTTGACCTAAAATCTCCCATGGTCGGAGCAATGCCGAGTCTCTCATGTTCGGAGCAGTCATTAATTGATAGTATATAATAGTTGTTATGATGTACTGTTCGTACATTCGCATTGTTAGTCCCCGATTGGTTTGCCGTTCGCACTCCAATTATACGTACCGTTCGTACGGCTCCCTTGTGCGGAGCAGTAGGTAGTATGGATAGCGCTATTAGAGGTCGGCCAACCTCTCGTTCCCCTGTCTACGGAACGCATATTATTTATTTTAGGGGCTTTGCCGCATACTTTATTATATACGAGGCGTTATTGTGACCATATGTGCATTATTTACTTGACTTGAAATATGGAAATGTATGTCAACTTATATGTTACAAGTCTTGTATGGGCGAGACTTGTGACATGGTGAGTTGACATGACATTTGCAAGGCAGACATATTCAAAAATGTTTTCGTACTATTTAAAGACTTTCTTAAAAATGAAATTTATAATATGTAAACGGACCTTTATTTAAAATCTATTTTTGTAATACATAAAACCTGTGTACTCATCAACTATTTTCATAGTTGACCCGTTTTCTCATGCATTTCAGGTGATCGTCAATAAGCATGATTTATGAAGTCTTTTGCACAAAGGAGTCTTCACGTGTCGTCTTTAGTCATTAAGTATAAGAAGATGTCTTTTGGAAACCAAGTTATAAGATTTTATTGTCAAAGTCGGCTTGAACAATATTGTAACATTTTACTATTTCCTTAAATTTAAATATGGTATTGTACTATATCTCTTTTGCAATGTATATTGATTATGTTGCACCTCGCGTTTCCGCCTCCGGCGGGGTGTGACATCATGGGTCCTAGACTTTGGACTATGGATATCCAAGTAGATACAATGTATCTAGAAGATGCAATGCATCTAGTCAATGGGTTATGGGTTAGCTCCATGGGTTATGGATATGCTCCATGGGTATAGGTCATGGGTTATGGTTTTTACCCATCCTAATAAACTATTACAATAAATGAATCATTACAACAATTTATATTAAATGACTATATATGTATATGCTTTACAAAAATAATATGTATCCTTATAATTTTACTTATGATAACTTTATATTTGTTATCAACAAAACACAAAGAGACCGCTAAATATTAATAAACGTTTTTACATTTATTTGTATTAACAATCTCCCCCTTTTTGTTGATGACAAAAAATAATGTTATGATGAGTAAAACTAAAGATTAGATGTATGTTTTGAAAGCATAAGTTTTACTTCTTCTCCCCCTTTTTGTCGAAACAAAAAGTGACCCTAACGAAGAAATAAAGTGTGGAAAAATAGTATAGTCTACGTATCTCTAACTCCCCCTTGACGGTAGCTCCCCCTAGAATAGGGCGTCAAGTGAGAAAATATAAAACCTACAAAGAAAACGTTAGTAGTAACTTGTAATATAATCTTGTGATTGACGAGAAACAAGATGGAGAGCCAAGGTATGTAAACAAAGCCTTGTAATAAAAAGACAAAGTGTAGTGGTATATATGCCACATACAAACATGTAAAACTAAGAACAATGTTTGTTCTTTAAAATGACTCAAAAGAAAAAAATAGGGAAAATATTAATATCATTCATTCCATGCTTGCATAAGGTTATTGATGGAGGTTTTGGTGAGTGATGATATTGATGCGATCAAGGATGTGGTTAAGTATGAATCATATATCGTCCCTAATTTCCATTGCAAGTTCCCTAGTGGATTGGCAATGTTTACAATGTAAATGATTTGGATAATGTGTGTGGATGGTTTCCGGGTTAGTTTGATTTGTGGGAAGCGAAAGATGTGGTGGAAAAGTTGGAAAATATGGATCAAAGTCCGGAATGTTTGGAAGTGGTGGTGGGAAAGAACCTAGATGTTCTTGTAAGACTCTGGAAGCTAAAGGTGGTGAAGTTACAAGGTCTTTTTAAATTGTGTTTGGAGATATGGGTGGTGTTAAAAATACTAGTTCTTTTGGGTTGGTTTGTTGGAGTGGTTTCGGAGTCTTAAGGAGTTCCGATAGAGTGATCTTAGGTGGAGACTTAATAGATGATGATGGTGGTGTGCTTGTTGGAGATGAGGGAGGTGCTACTATAGAATCATTTGGTGGTGAATGAGTAGTTGGTGATGAACTTTTTGACAATGGTTTGGCTAAACAACAAGGTCGGATGCTAATCCGAGCGTTTTTTCTAGATTTGGGTGGTGGCACTACGGAAGGTAGTAGGATAAAGTTTTGGATTTCTTGAAGAGGATTGTTTGCACTAGGTGATTCATCAATGTTGGAAGATCTTTTGGATGACATGATGATGGTTGTTTGTGAGGTTGAGAGTGATGAAGATGCAAGCATTTTGGGAAACTTATCTATAGAGAAAATAATGCTTTGTAATGAGAGCTTGACTCAAAATGTGGACTAAAATCTAATGATCAGATATGAATTTAAGGCATGTGATCATGAGAACACAATCATTAAGTAACATACTCATTAGTAAAAAGGATAAAATGATGAAAATATGAAGGTTTTTAGCCAAAGTGAGAAAAATAGAAGGGAAATTTAGCTTCTGTCTCACGGTTCCCACGGATCCTTCCCTTGAGGGAACCATCCAGCGTTAATGCTGGGATCCGTGGTACTGGTGATTCAGGCAGCTCAAAAATTTTCTTTTGAAAATATTTGTGCCTAGTGTGTACCTATATGCAAACCATTTGGAGTTGCGGTTATCTCGACTCCTAAAAAGAAAAAGAAAAAATAGACTATAAGTGAAAAAGCCTACTATTATGTGAGATAACCCAGTGCTCCTAAATTCATTGTTACTTAAATAAATGTACCCGAAAACACATATTAGTTATGTGTTCCCTTTAGTATTCAAAAGACATGAGATGCAATGAAAACGGGTTTTTACTTTGTATTAATAATGAAAAAAAAAGTTTGTCCTAGTCGTGAGAAATAGCTTTTAGGAAAATGATATGGGAAGAAGTATCTTTTAGAAAGCATTTCGAAAAAGTTTCTTAGTTTAAATAAAATTTTATCTTTTGGTTAAAAAAATAGATATGAAATTACATGTCGTAAAATAAAATTTACCTTGGGTTTTGAAAATTCTCGTATTGTTTGAGAGTTGTGTATGAACTAGAGATCCTAGACTCAGAAACTAAGAAGGCTAATGTTTACATACCTTGTAGAGTTGAGAGACAAATTACGACGATTGTTCCATGAGACCAAGACCAAGACGAAGCAAGTTGAATTGTTCCCGCTTCAACAGTTTGGTGAGGACGTCGACTATGTTGTCTTCGGAGGCTACCTTCTCAACAGAGATGTTCCCCTTTTGAACATTGTCTCTTAAGAAGTGATGATGGATCTCTATATGTTTGGTGCGAGAGTGCAACACCGGATTCTTGCTTAAGTCGATGGCACCTTTGTTGTCGCATAGAATGGCTATGTCACTTAGATGAATGTCGTAGTCAACTAACGCTTGTTTCATCCATAGTGCTTGTTGGCATGCTTTGCCCGCGGAGACATATTCGGATACGGTTTTTGATATGGCCAATGTCGTTTGCTTCTTCGAGAACCAAGATGTTAAACAAGATCCCATAAAAGTACATACACCACTTGTACTCTTTCGGTCAATGTAATCACCTGCATGGTCAGAATATGCATATACAATAGTTTCTACCCCTGTACCCTTAGGATACCATAATCCTAATTGAGTCGTACCCTTAATGTATCTAAAAATTCTTTTGACCGCTTCTAGATGTGATGTTTTAGGGTCTTCTTGAAACCTAGCACATAGACAAACACTAAACATGATATCCGGCCGACTAGCCGTAAGATAGAGAAGACTACCAATCATGCCACGGTATTTTGTGTTATCAACGGATTCACCGTCTTCATCTTTTGTAAGTTTAGTGTCGGAGGACATTGGTGTTCTTATGGGTTTTGACTCTTCTAAAACAAATTTCTTTAACATCTCTTTTATGTATTTAGATTGATTAAAGAAGATACCATCTTCTACTTGTTTGATTTGTAGACCAAGAAAGAAACTTAGTTCTCTCATCATACTCATTTCAAACTTGTCATGCATGATTTTATAGAAATCATCACACATGTCTTGACAAGTAGATCCGAATATAATATCATCCACGTATATTTGAACAATAATTATATGTGATTCCTTTTTCTTAGTGAAAAGTGTATTATCAACTAACCCCATGGTGTAGTTGTTTTTGATTAAAAATGACTTGAGTCTATCATACCAAGCTTTTGGCGCTTGTTTAAGACCGTAAAGAGCTTTCTTTAATTTATACACATGTTTAGGTTTTTCGAAAACGATAATGCCCGGAGGTTGAGCTACATAAACTTCTTCATTAATAAAGCCATTTAGAAAATCACTTTTAACATCCATTTAAAAAAGCTTAAGATCATTAGCACAAGCATAAGCAAGAAGTAATCTTATAGACTCTAATCTAGCCATGGGGGCATAGGTCTCATCAAAGTCTATTCCTTCTTGTTGAGTATATCCTTGGGCAACGAGTCTAGCTTTGTTTCTAGACACTACACCGTTTGCATCTAACTTGTTTTTATATACCCATTTAGTTCCTATTATGGTTTGATTACTAGGTGGAGGGACAAGTGTCCAAACGTCGTTAAAAACAAATTGATTTAACTCTTCTTGCATAGCCATTACCCAACTTTCATCTTTTATGGCTTCTTGTATATTCTTAGGTTCTATGGTTGAGACAAAACAAAATAAGCTACTTTGGTTTTGGACTTGAGACCTTAAGGTTCTTTCATTTAACTTTCCTATGACCTTATCTACGGGGTTATCTTTAGACTCTTTAATATTGATGATTTCATTGTTTAATGATTCATCTTCTTTGTTTGTATTTTTTTTATTTCTATGGCTTCACTTTCGATTATCTCGTCATCGACAAGAGGTAGGGTAGGTTTAGGTGGACTCTCATCAAATTTTATGTTTAATGACTCTTCAACCTTCATTGTTTCTTTATTTAATATAACATAAGCTTTGCTATTAGGAGAGTAACCTAAAAAGATACCTTCGGTTGATTTAGGATCAAATTTAGTTAGGTAATATTTAGTGTTAAGTAGAAAGCCTTTGCTACCAAAGACTCTAAAATGTTCTAACGTAGGTTTTTTGCCTCGAAGTAACTCGTATGGAGTTTTACCTAAAAATGATCTAATTAAGACTTGGTTAAGTATGTACGTTGATGTATCAACGACATTGCACCAAAAATTTTGAGGTATAGATTGCTCATTTAACATGGTGCGACTCATTTCTTGTAGGGTTCTATTTTTTATTTCAACTACCCCATTCGATTGTGGAGTGCGAGGAGCCGGGAAGTTGTGAGTAATACCATTAGCGTCACAAAAAGCTCCAAATTGCACTTCATTATCGAATTCCCTACCATGATCCGTTCTAATAGACACTATAGGACTTCCTAATTGTCTTTGGATTTTCTTACTTAATATTTCAAAGTAATCGAACGTTTCAGTTTTATTCTTTAAAAATTTAGTCCATGTGTACCTAGAGTAATCATCCACTATAACCAAAGTGTAGTAGTTGCCTCCATAACTTTGAATAGCGGATGGACCAAATAAATCCATGTGAAGTAATTCTAGACACTTAGTAGTAGAGACCATATTTTTAGCTTTGTGACTAGCATGGACTTGTTTTCCTACATTACAAGCATCACAAAAGTGATGTTCATATTTTAATTTTGGTAGATCTCTTACTAGATCTTTGGATGATAGCGATTAAAGAAGTCGCATATTGGCATGACCCAATCTTCGATGCCATAAGGTCGAAGTATCATCCATAGAGGTAAGACAAAGTTTGTCTTTAGGTTCATTACCGATTTTAATGACATAAACTCCATGTTTCCTAATGCCTCTTCCTATAGTAATTCCATTTTTCAATATTTTACTACCGGTTTCACTAAAAAGTACGTTACACTTTTTATCACATATTTGTCCTATACTTAGAAGGTTGAAGTTTAGATTTTCTACGTGACACACATCGTTAATGGTTAAAGATTTGTGAGAAATTGTCCCTTTACCAAATACCACATTTCATCCATTGAAGGATTCGTATGTGGAAAACAAGTCTTTATTACCGGTCATGTGCCTCGTGCACCCGCTATCCTTGATCCATTCATCCAGATCTAGGTCGACCTTTAAGCACACCTAAGAAAACAATTAACTCAAAAGTTTGGTCCCCATTTGTTCATGGGTCCATTAGTGTTATACATTTCATTCATGTTAGGTATATATGGAAAAGGTGAGTATGCATTCCATGGTGCAAAGTTTTGAATTGGAAAACCGTTTTGTACATTAGGATTCCATCCCATTTGATGGTTACTTCTCGGATAAACGTTATTAGGTCTCCTTATAAATGTGTTTGGTTTGGAAAACGATGGACCTTTGTTTGTTATAAAACTTTGATTTTGTCTTGGAGGTGGTTGTGTAATAGTAACATGGGTTGGTTTCTTCTTATTAACAATAACAAAATCGGTTCTAGATGAAGTGGCTATATTATTACTACTGTTTGCTGTTATAGACCCACGGATCCCTGATTTTGTACTAGACGGTTCCCTTTTTAGGGGATCCGTGGGATCCGTGACAACAGTGTCTTGTTTTTCTATTGCTTTGACGAATTGTGTTTCTTTATTTTCGCTAGTTGATTTATCAAGTTGCTGAATACCTAAACCTTTTTGGTTGTTTTCTGTTTTAACACTATCTAATATTTGATTTTACAGAACTGCCCTCTTGTACCATAAAATAGATTTTCGACGGAATGAAAAAGACATATATGGCCCCTCTACCATATCTGTACAAATAGGAGAGTATTAGTACTCATTTTAGCAATCTTGGAATCTAGATTATCAACTAGTGTTTGAAGTTGAACACAAAGCTCACATTCCCCACTTGCTATCTTCCCCTTTTCCAAACGTTTTAATTTAGCTTTTAACTCAAAGACTTCCTTTTTTAAACGTTCATTTTGGTTTTTCAAAATCTTGTTTTTGTTAATTACTTTTAAACTAATTTTGCAAAGTTTATCATATTCACGATGCAATGAATCATCATCTAATGATGAGCTACTATAATAGAGAGATTCGGGACATACCTCGTTTGAGTCATTTTTCATGAGACAAATTTCTTCGTCCTCCTCCTCGCTCATTCCCCACGAACCACTCATGAATGCTTTTTGTTCGTCACGTTTGGGACACTCACTAATGAAGTGATTAGGGTCCCCACATTTAAAACAAGCACGTTCATCCCTTGCTTTCTTGTCGTCTTTGCCTTTCCGGAACCCCTTCTTGTCGTCATATGGTTGCTTGACATATCTTCTCTTTCTTCTAAAGAACTTCTTGAAATCCCTTACCGCCATGGCATACTCTTCGTCATCACTATCCGAAGAAGAGTTTTCTTCATCGCTTGAGATTGTTGGAATCACTCCTAAACCTTAATTCAAGTGTTAGTGATTCATATGTAATAGTTAGCTTAATATGGCCTTTATGTTTGTTATTAAGCTAAGGCTTATGTAGAAGGCCCATAAGCCTTGGCCCAAGCCCATAAGAAGGGAAGGAGTCTAGATGTGTTGCCCTAGCTCCTTGCCCTATAAATACCTCTTGTAAACCTTCTATTGAAGGTTGGTTGTTCAATTCATACATTTCACCTACGCATAACTCTTCACATAGTTCATATCGTGTGTGTTTGATATTGTTCATCCGATCTCTTCTCCTCTATTTCTTCTATTGATGCTTGTGTTACAATATGGGAACCTAACAGTGGTATCATTCGCCAAATAGTTGGGTGAACATCTTTTGTTTTTGAAGTTTTGTGGTTTATGCGTAAAACAGTTTCATACTTTATCACGTTTAAAAACGTATTTTTTACACTTTTCAATCCCAGATTCTTGTACTTTCATCATTTTAAGGTGCTAAAATATCTGTTTTTAGCAAAAAGTTTCAAACTTAACGTGTGGATCATTGTTTTTAAGCTTGGTTTTATACGTGGTTTCATTTCTACGCATAAGGTGTTTAGTAGCTTTAGATCATCAAGTTTCACACTCTTGTGTTATTTTGGTGATATTGAAGCTGTTTCATCACAAAAATCTGGTTTAGAAACAGTTGGGCAGAAATCAGTTTTGGTTGCTTTCTACGCGTAAGAAAACCCTAATCTTACGCGTAAGACATCCGTGGTTTGATCTTCAGTTTTTGTTGTTTACTCAGTGTTTTCTTGCTTGGATAAGCCTGAAAACACTTCGACTTTGGATATCCTTTGCACTGTGATAGTGTAAAAGATCTTTTGGGCAAAACCCTAATCTTACGCATAAGCTCAAACTTATGCGTAGAACTCATTACGCATAAGATTTTTCTTACGCCTAAGCTTTGTCTTACGCATAAGCTAATCCTACGCCTAAGTTTTCTACGCTTAACTTTCAGTTTACGCATAACTTTAGTGTTTCTCAATTCTTACGAGTAAGCTACTCCTACGCGTAAATATCACTTTTACGCGTAAGTTTGGTGTTTTTACGCTTAAGTGTTACTTTGCCTACACTTGGTTTCTACGCCTAAGGATACTTCATCAACAACGTTTCATTCGACTACAAAGATCCATTTAACAACACAAGTTTTCAACATGTCACAACCACCATACTCTAGCTATTTTCCTTACACTTATAATCAACAACAACAACAACAACTAAGTCCACAACATCAATAATTTAATCAACAAGAAAAAATTTATCAACAACAATTTAATCAACAACATACTCCACAACTAGGAGCAATTCCACCACAAATGGTTCAACCACCACCTAGTCTTCAAGTACAACCTTACACAAACTTCTAAAATCAACATCCATCCAGGAGTACTATGAAGGAACCGACATGGTTTGGCAAGATGTGTGAAGCCTTAAGTAGCCAACAATCAATTCATGAAGCTGGCTCACTTGATAGACCTCCAATGCTCACTCCCGGAAATTATGATCAATGGGTGATAAGGTTCTTTAGGTTTTGTGATCTAAAGAAGCCACATGGAAAGTTCTTAAAGAAGGTCATTATGGAAGGTCCATTTCAGATGCCTACTGTTGTCACACCTGCAGATCTAGATGCCAATCCACCAAGAGATGCTGTCACCAACATTGCAACTATCTCAGACGTCACTGCTGATGAACTTCTACATTTTGAAGCCGATGAACTAGAAATGCAATACATCCTTTTTGGATTACCCAATCCAATCCTTCGAAGTGTTGATGCTCAAAAGACTACAAAAGCAATGTGGGAACATATTCATCTTCTTATGGAAGGCACAACACTCAATCAGGAAGACATGGAATCCAAAATCTACTTGGCTTATGAACACTTCATGATTGAACCAGGAGAGACATTAGAGTCATATCATCATCGTTTTTCAGACATCATTAATGATTTCGACAAACACAACATCATCATGCCACGTATTGCTGTCAACACTAAGTTCCTAAGTAGTCTTGGTCCGGGATGGGAGAAGTATGTCATTTTTCTCCGTCAAGCTAAGAATCTTCATCATGCTACATACAGATTGTTGTACAACTATCTGAAGCCTCACCAAAAAGAAGTTGAAAAAGAAAGGACTATCCGTGGACTCCCAGCTTCACAGTTACTTCCGGAAAATCAACAACTTGCTTTGTGGGCTCAAACTAGTTTTCCTCCTCAAACAGCTCCTCAACCCGCTCCTCAACCAACTGCAACCATCACACCATATGATCCGTCACAACAACATCCTCAACAAACTCAATTGGTTCCATACAACAACAACAATGCTCAAGCACTTTACAGTGAAGCTGATGAGGACTCCGATGCTTTCGATGAATTGCAACAAGGATTTGTCATGATTGCTAAAGCCTTCGGCCAGTATACAAACAAATCCAACAATCGCATTCGTTCCTCATCAAACACAAGGAATTAGGCTATTGTGAACAATGGACGCGTTGAAGTTCAGAATCGTGGTTATGGTCGTCAGATGGGAGGTGGTCAAGGGTTTAATGCTATGGGAAGGAATAACATGGGTGCTCCGGAACAACAAAGGGCTCAAGTAGTTGAACAGGGGAATGCTCAGAATGGGGTTAGGTCTTCGTTGTTATAACTGTAATGAGAAGGGCCATCTAGCTAATGCATGCCCTAAGCCGAGGACAAGAGGCAGTGCTTATCACAAAGAGGCGTTGCTCTTGGCTCTCAAGGATGAAGCTGGTGGAACTCTTACCAACAAGGAACAGAGCTTTATGACAGATGTAGATTCTGATGATGATATGGAGGACTTGCAGGCTAATGCAGCAGTGATGTTGATGGCACAAATGCAAGCTCTACACATGAGTGATACAGGCCCAGTGTATGACACTGATGGCTTGTCTCAGGTACCGGAACAAAATATACTCATCACTGATCTAATATCTCCGCCAATTTCTCCATCCGACAAGGATCAGAGTGTTCAATATGAGCAATCCACATCTCATTCCGATGATTATCAAATAGATCCCGTAGTTATATTTAACTATCAAGATAACCTTATGGTTAATATTGATAATCAAGCTGACTCCGTGATTATATTTGAGGATTTAAATAATGATCATGTTGAGACTCACGTTGAACAAGATGAGCGTTTGTCTAATAGAGAAATTGAGCTCCTTACCTTAATTAAAGGCCAAGAATCGCGTTTGGAAATTTGCAAGCAATTAAAAGATAAAAATGCACTGTTAATTAGGGATAATGAATGCTTAATTAGACAAATCAACGTTTTTAAAACTCAAGAAAAACGTGAACAAGGTTTTGAAGTCGCTTTTGCTAAATCTCATCAAAACGAAAAATCATTAGAACGACAGATACGTGATCTAGCCGCATCCAAGAATGCTTTGTTGTCTCAAATAGAACAACTGAAACATGAACATAAACAACAAATTAACGCTCTTGCTTTGGAAACTCAAAAATCCAAGGCTGAGTTGTTAACTTGTCAAATACAGTTCTCTGAATACAAAAAGCATTCCACGAAACGAATAGATAACTATCTTGAAGAAATTGTCGACTTACAACACAAAATCAAAGAGTTTCGAAATGTTGTTTATAAACATGGTGAGTCAATCACAACTATTCAAAAGTTTACTTTTAAACCAAATCCAAATGGATATGGACCAATTCTTGCTGATTACAAACCTAAGTTTTCAAACAGAGCATTCAAACCAAATCCTGAAGTTTACAGTGCAGAACATAGAATTGATGATTCACATATGGCTGTTGTTGAATATAATCGCATGGAGGAATTAGATGCAGATGACGAGAGTCGGTCAAAAATGGAAAATGTCATTTATAACAAACCATTTAACTATTCAAAACCCGTAACTTTTGTCACACAACAAGATACTTCTAACAAACCTTTTGTTATCACACCAGTTTCTGAAGTTAGTCCCCAACACAATGGTGCACAAATTAATGGTCCTTTACCTTCACTTAGTGAAGTTAAAACAAAAGCCGAAAGTTGTCGCGTTATAAAATACTTTGACACTTTCTTATCTGATATCAAAATTTTGAAATGTGAGATTGAATTTCATTCTGAAATAAAAGTTGAACATTTTCAATCGCCTCTGGCGTGAGAACAAAGAGATATTCTTCAGAAAAGAATTTTACCCCATGTCAAAAATTTGAAAACCTGTGCACTATATTGGGAAAGGGATTTTCACAAGGAACTTGGTCTCATGAAAACAGTTTTCGAGAAAACAGAAACATCGATTTCAAATACTAAACGTAAATAGAAATTGTTGCGAAAAGATGTTGATCGACTCTTGGAAGATGTTATCTGTGCTGTAGTCAATAATATTGTGTTATTACAATCTGTTGCATATGCATCTGATCATATCTCTGCTGATTCTGTTGATTCTGTTGATATTGTTGAGAATATTGATAATGTGCACCAGATTGAATCTTTAAAAGTTGAAAATGAACGATTGTTAAACGAACTTTCAAATTCAAAATGTCGTCTTCAATGGTGTCAAAAGGATTGTAAAAATCGTGAACTTTCTCTACGAAACAAACTCACCCAGTTGCGCTCAAAATCTTTTGATCCCAAAATTGAGCAACTGGATGATCAAAACGTGTCTTTGAAATGTCAAATCTCAAAATATGAACAAGAACTTGCAAAAGTTAAAAAGGAATATGGTGTCATATTTGATTTACTCAAATAGACTCATAATGCAGCA
Organism: Chrysanthemum seticuspe; assembly: GCA_019973895.1. Lineage (NCBI taxonomy): Eukaryota > Viridiplantae > Streptophyta > Magnoliopsida > Asterales > Asteraceae > Chrysanthemum > Chrysanthemum seticuspe. Next base: position 212,300,219 of record BPTQ01000009.1, on the reverse strand, counting down.
TCAAACGAACTTGATCATTATCTTGCACACACTAAAGAAGTCATGAATTTTTCTGGAAATCTTCGTTCTGAAAATCAAGATTTGGTGCACACTATCATTAAGTTAAGGGAGATGTTAGGAAAGTATGAAAAAGTTCAGCCTAGCATCATTAAGAGAATTGCACCTGTAACACTTAGCAAACGTGAACCCAGATTGCCTACTGACAAAACACAAGATACTAATGTGCTTCCCTCTACTGAAATAGGAATAGTCGCCTCTTTTCCAAACGTCTGCACTTCACAGCCTAGGAGCAATACAAGGAAGAATAGGAAGTTGTGACCTAAGAAAAGATCAATAAAGAATGCTGAAGTAGAAGAACACCCTAGGACTTTGAATAAGACTCAAGTTGCACCCACTTTAGATATTGCGTCTGACAAATGTAATGGAAAAAGTGTTGTAACAAATGCTAAAGCTTTAAGTACTTTTGATATTCAGTCTGAAGCTTCTTGTGTTATTTGTCGTAAAAGTATGCTTTCTGATTGTCATGACAAATGTGTTGCTAGAGCTATCTTGTCCCGTTTAAGGAATCCTAAGAATCGGAATACCTCTAGGCCCACTAATGCTTCTAAGTCTGTGCTTGGTAAACCGCCCTCTTTAGATTCTAAGAAACGCATTGATGTCCCTGTAGTTCTAGTATCACCTCCAAGGAATGTAGTACCACCTAGTGCATTCACTAAGACTAAAGCTAAGACTAGTTGGAGATGGCAGAAATAGTTACATAATACACTAGGATTTAAATGGATGCCTAAAATTATTGATGTGTGTATTTCTCCTATAACTGCTTCAGAACCCTCTAACACTTTGGGTTCCACATCTACTTCTATTTCATCAGTGTCGTCTGTGTGTAATGCAGGTGATACAGATCATCCTTTGGATTGTTGATAGCGGATGTTCCCGACACATGACATGTAATCTTAAACTGTTATCAAACTTTATTGCAAAGTTCATTGGCACTGTCAAATTCGGGAATGATCACTTCGCAGCTATCATGGGCTACGGAGATTATATCAATGGCAATATCGAAATTAGCAGGGTTTTTTATGTGGAAGGCCTCGGTCACAATCTCTTTTTAGTCGGTCAATTCTGTGATGGAGACTTAGAAGTTGATTTTCAGGAGAAAACTTGTTTCATTCGTGATCTACTAGGAAACGATCTTATGTCTGGCTCTCGCAATTCTAGTCTGTACAATATCTCAATGCAAGACATGGTTGCTTCATCTCCCATCTGTCTACTCTCAAAGGCTACATCTACAAAATCTTGGCTATGGCACCGTCATCTCTCACATTTAAACTTTCAAACCATCACCAACCTTGCTCGATACAAACTTGTTGAAGGTCTCCCGAGATTCTGGTATTCTAAAGATCACCTTTGCTCTGATTGTGAACAAGGGAAAAGCACTCGTGCTCATTTTCCTTCAAAGGTGGAACACAGCTCTCAGCATGTGCTTCATCTTCTTCACATGGATTTGTGTGGCCCGATGCGCTTGCAAACGATTAATGGCAAACGCTACATCTTGGTAATTGTCGATGACTACTCACGATGGACTTGGGTCTACTTTCTTCGAAGTAAAGATCAAGCTCCACAGATGATCATCACCTTTCTCACGAAAATTCAAGTTCAGCTCCGGAACACCGTCCGCCAAATCAGAACAGACAAAGGAACTGAATTTGTGAACCAAACTCTTCGAGAATTTTATGAGAAAGTGGGAATTGAGCATCAGACATCTATTGCACGTACACCAGAAAAAAATGGAGTTGTTGAAAGACGAAACCGTACGTTAGTGGAAGTTGCAAGAATAATGTTAATCAATGCTAAACTTCCAGATTACTTATGGGCAGAAGCTGTATCAACTGCATGCTATACTCAAAATCGTTCAATGATTACAAAACGCCACAACAAAACACCTTTTGAGCTTATCCACAACCATACCAAATCTCAAACACTTTCATGTATTTGGATCCCTTTTCTACCCAAATAATGATCGTGATGACTTTGGAAAGCTCAAAGCCAAAGCTGACATTGGAGTCTTTATAGGATATTGTGAAAATTCTAAGCGTTTCCGGATCTGGAATCGTCATACAAAACAGGGTATGGAAACGATTCATGCAAATTTCGATGAACTCACAGAAATGGCTTCTGAGCATAACAGCTTGGAACCCGGTCACAACCGTTTAAACTTCCCTCAAACCCCATCATCAGCTGAACCAAGCCCCCAGCTTACTCGTCAACAAATGGAAAAGCTCTTTGCTCCGCTGTTTAGTGACGACATTGATGAACGTGCTCCAGGTGTATCCGCTGTTTCCGCTGCTCAACCTTATCATACTCTTATACCTGATACATCTGCTACAACAACTACTGTTGAAGAAGCACCACCAGTTGACTCTACAACAACAGTTGAACAAACTGCTTCCAACGACGTTGAACCAGCTGATGATGTTCTTAATGAAGTACCCCCACCTGCAGATTTTGATCCAAATGCGTTCTTTAACCTGTTTGCTAATGAAACTGTTGCACCTGATGTTGCGGAATCATCTACAAGCCATTTGAATTCTCAAAATCTGCACAATGTATACCAACATCAACCCTCGACACATCGTTAGACAAAAGACCATCCTCTTGAGAACATTATTGGTAACCCAAATCAACCAGTCGTAACAAGACAACGTCTTCACACAGATGGTGAACATTACATTTATGCACTCACTGTCTGCCAATCTGAACCTAAAAACATTAAAGACGCAATGACCAAAGACAAGTGGATTGAATCCATGCAAGAAGAACTCAATCAGTTTAAACGTCTTGAAGTATGGGAACTGGTTGAAAGACCAACAGGGGTCTATGTCATTGGTCTAAAATGGATTTGGAAGAACAAATTGGATGCTGAAGGGAACATAGTCCGAAACAAGTCACGTTTGGTAGCTAAGGGTTATGTACAGGAAGAGGGTATTGACTTTGAAGAATCATTCGCTCCGGTTGCTCGTCTTGAGGCTGTTCAGATCTTTCTCGCGTTCGTGGCTCATATGAATATAACGGTCTTTCAGATGGACGTCAAAACTGCTTTTCTGAATGGTCAACTGAAAGAAACAGTCTATGTCAGCCAACCAGAAGGATTCGTTGATCCAGAGTTCCCGAACCACGTCTACAAACTGAACAAAGCTTTGTACGGTCTCAAACAAGCTCCAAGGGCGTGGTATGATAAGTTATCATCCTTTCTCATTGCCAATAAATTCACCAAAGGTTCGGTCGATCCTACACTTTTCATACAATATCACGGGGCTCACATCTTAATTGTTCAAATTTACGTGGATGACATCATTTTTGGGTCAACACACTTAAAATACTCAAATGCTTTTGCAAAATTAATGACAAAACATTTTGAAATGTCAATGTTGGGTGAACTCACATTCTTTCTCGGAATGCAAGTTCACCAATCACCTCGTGGTATTTTCTTGAGTCAGTCTAAATATGCCCTTGAATTGTTAAACAAATTTGGAATGCAAAACTGTGACACCTATGCCACACCAATGGCTCATACCAAGAAGCTAGACGCTGATTTACATGGGAAATTGGTGGACCCTACGAAATACCGAAGTATTATTGGGTCTCTCATGTATCTAACAGCTAGTAGGCCTGATATTGTTTTTGCCGTATATCTTTGCTCCCGTTATCAGTCGAGACCAACTGAAACCCACCTCTCTGAGGCTAAAAGAATCCTCCGATACATCAAGGGAACCATTAACTTGGGGATCTGGTATCCGAAGGATTCTGGTTTTGAACTAATAGATTTTTCATACGCTAATCACGCATGATGCTTAGATTCACGAAAAAGTAATTCAGGAGCATTACAATTTCTTGGTGATAAACTGGTGTTATGGCAATCGAAGAAGCAGGACTGTACATCGCTGTCATCAACCGAAGCTAAATATGTAGCCATGTCAGCGTGTTGTGCTCAAGTCATTTGGATGAGAACACAACTCAAAGACTATGGTTAGGTATTTGACAAAATCCCGATGTACTGCGACAATCGGAGTGCTATTGCGATCTTGTGCAACTCAGTACAACATTCGAAATCAAAGCACATCGATCTTCGATATCATTTCATCAAGGACCATGTGGAACAGGGTACTGTTGAATTATACTTTGTGGGTACATAATACCAATTGGCAGATCTCCACACAAAAGCCTTAGCTCCTGCTAGGTTCAATCAGTTGGTCCACCGGATTGGTATGCGGTGTTTGACTCAAGAGGAACTGGATGAACTCTTAAAACATTCTTAAAAAACCGGTAACACACCAAAACCTCTTTTGTAAATATTTTTCAAAAACAAAATACAAAATTATAAAATCAGATAAAACAACAAAAATATTCTTCTATCTATATTTCTTTTAACGTGGCAAGTACAAATCTTCCGTCAACACTCAAATCTTTCAAAATTTAGTATTTTTTCGATCAAGTGTTGAGGGGGAGAAAGCAAATATTTTTCTGTTTCATAAAACCTTGTACTTGCATGTTACTTTATCCCGGTTGTTTCTTTAAATGGTGGTCACTTTTCTGGTTTACTGACATCCCTCGGACTAAAATTCATAAAACTTATTTATTTCTAAAGTCGAGGGGGAGTGTCGTCAAAATTCTTTCCAAATATCCTTCGTTTGGTAACCAAAATGGAAGTTATGGACATTGGATGTAAATGGAAAAGGTGGAGGGGGTAAAATTGTCAAAATCTCAAAGTTATTTTTAATAAAACTTCCACCTAATTCATTAACTCTTCACATTTAATACCACACCTACCAAATCCTATGCCTAACAATCAATCTCCTAATCCGTTTGTTTGATCATCATTTTGTAAGTAATTTCATAATCTAAACGTGTTTACAAACAATGGTTTTGATTCATTTATTAAACCAACGGTTAGACTTGTTTCTATGGATGATTTTGTGTTCTACGCATATGCGTATGAACACTTAATCAAGTTTATGTGTTTGTGGTGAAAATGATTGTGTGAAAACGTTTCTATAACTTCACTGAAACCATTTTTATCATTTAAACATCACCCAGATACACGAATTGATTGATTTTGAAAACTAGGGTTTATGCGTGAAATTGTGTATTTTCATATGTGAACGTTTCTAGTTGAATGGTTGCTTGTAAGATGTTGTATTCATGTTGAATTGATCATATCTAGGCTCAGAATCAAACCAGAAACATTAATTGATAGTTTATTAAGAATTAGGGTTTATGTTCTCGTAATTTGGGTATTTTTGATTTGCTTAGAGTTTGATGTTAAAACTTGGATAGAACAACTCAATAGGCTTCCTAGACATCCCAGAATCATTTTGGTGCAATTCCTATGGCTAGATAACTTACACGTAAAAATTGAGCCTTAGGGTTTTAAGTCTAACGCATAAAGTATGTTCTTCGCATAACTGTCATAATAAGTTTACATGCTCAAATCTGAAAGGAATTGAATGAAGATGTTAATGTTAATGTTAAGATGAATTTATTTCAGGTTTTCTACGCTTGAAAATTCAGAATCAAGGTTACTTGCAATCTACGCATAAGGATCACCTTACGCGTAGCATGTTATGCGTAAGAGAAATCTTACGTGTAACGTTTACGCGTAAGGTTCTACATTGGGGACTAAGCGTATCTTGTGAAGGATATGCGTAAACAGTAACCTCTACGCATAAGGTTCACTCTTACGAGTAACCTTACGCGTAAGGTTCCATATACGCTTACGCGTAAGCTCTACGCATAAGGTCCTTTTTTTTTCTACGCGTAATATTTCTTACGCATAAGTCAAGAACCTACGCATAAGCTTATGCTTACGGGTATACCACTCCTGTTTACGCATAAGCTTGCCATTTCTATGCCTAAGCCTAGTTTTAACCTTAATTATGAATTGTTACGTGTGCAAACTTGTAAATAAATAAATCATAACGCCACGAAACCAATAATGTCACTAATAAGCTTAAATGTTTAATAAGTTGTGAAAAATAAGTGAAAACATAGACTTTAAAACTTGAAGTTAATCAACTCACGAAACTTATCACGACGTCTTTGGACTATTGGACAAACAAGTGACATTGGGCTCGTAACAATCATCGACATATCACATTCAATAATTGGACAATAAAACCATATGTTGACTAACGCAATGTCTTTCGATATGTTGGTTCTTTTGGCTAAATATCTTTCAGATCACGACATGGACGCTCAAATACAAAACGTGGAAGCACCAAATGTTCTCACCGTTGAAGATATCTTCCCTAATGGCTATCCGATGAAGATAGGAAAGAACAACCTACGTGTTGATTTTGATAGTCTCAACTGCTCAGAGTCTTCTTGTCTAATTGTTGTAGACATTATGAAGAATCATCCTTATCAGAACATGCTCACCAATTCTGCTACAGTGCCGGAGATCTACATTCACCAGTTCTGGCATACAATGCGAAAGATCAAAGGTCAAAATGCTGTGACGGTGACACTCAACCACAAACAAGTCACCATCACACCAGCAGATTTGAGGGCTGTTCTTCTCATTCCTGTCATCGAGCCAACCGAATACAATGCCACACCAACTGAAGAAACTGTTCTGCAATTCATAATCGACATTGGTTATGACGAAGCTAAAGGAGTAATCACAAAGCATTCATACGTGGATCTTAAGAATATTCCTAAGCCATGGAGAACCCTCTACATCATCATCACCAAATCAATTTCTGGACGTGATAGTGGTTACGAGCATCCCAAGCTCGTGGAACTACAGATCTTTTGGGCTTTGATCAACATAAAACACATTGAAGTCAGTATATCAGATATACCAAACTGTTGATCCAACGAGCTCTAGGGTATAATCCTGATATTCCCTTGAGACTCGATGACCCCAAACAACACTCCATGTTGTATGAGCCCACACTCTCTGTCAGATTTAAGGACTCTACAACAAAGAAACAAGGTGCAGTGCTGCCAGATCACCTTATAACTGATGATATCAAACAACTGTATTCGTACAAACAATATCTGGTAGCAGTTGAAGAAGGCAGAGTAGGTTTTCTCGATGAAAAGTCCGCTGGTACACCTACAAGGAAAACCAGAAGAGGCAGTGCAGGAAGTGTTACAAGCACTGAGATTCAAAGAAAGTTCCCAAAGAGGAAACCTTCACTCAAAAGGACAGTTACCTCTAAGGAGGCTGTTCCCATTCCCATTCCCAAGTCTGAACCGCAAAGAAAGCTAGTAGATGAAAGCTCTCAGGAAACCGAATCAGACAAAGAGGTCACCTACTCTGAAACGGCAACCGATGTCACTCCAACAGTAGCTAAACCTCCCAGTCCAAAAGCTGACCAAGGCAAAGGGAAGACTCCAGTACTTGAGCATGAAGAAGAAAGCTCTGATGAAGAGCCACTGGATACTGACTACAGGAAGAAGTTCAAAATCATTAGACTCCAACACGTGGCAAAAGAGTTTGAACATCAACAAATGCGTGGCCCCGGAGGGTCAAGTGGTGGTGTCCAATCAACACCAATTCCTGATGCGGTTAATCAACCCGATAAGGGAATTGGTGCCACCATTCTTGAGCAACAACAAAAGCGCCTGGAGGATTCTATTGATTATGACTTTGAGGAACAAGAAAAGGAAAAGTCTGAGAACGAAAAGGCTGATGAAGAGGCTGCAGCTCATGCCAAAGCAGAGGAAGAGGCCCGGATTCAGGCTGAAGAAAAAGCTAAATCTGGACAAGATGACGAAGTGAATTACGATGATTTTATTCTTGACAGTCCTACTCGATCTAAGGAGGCAACTTCTGAACCTCCTAAGGACCCTGAATCACCTCACGACTCCTCATCATTAGATTCGTCTTCTCACTCTTCACCCCCACCATCCAAAGGAACAACCAGATCCACATCCAAATCTGTGAAGAAACCAACCGACTCTTGGATATCTCGGGCAAAGACAAGGATTGTTAAAGCTGTCAAGCAGGTCAGGAAGAAAGATGTGACCAATAAAAAGTTAGATATACTCGCTGACAACATCAAACATCTTCATGACGAGATAGAAAAGATGTCTAATGAAAGGGAGTATATCCAGAAGTTCATGCAATGTGATGTCCAAGGGGAACTGAATGAGATGATTAAGGGCTATACTTATCAGTTCTTACTCGAAAAAGTTCCGGGCGTGACAAGAGAGATGTTCAACAGACAACTCTATCCAAATCTGATGCATTTGGCCAAGCAAACTATAAGATCAACACCTATGACCGTAACAATCAACCCAACTGATCCTATAGTGTTCTCCGATACTGAATTGGTTTCCAGGCTAGTAACTCAAATGTCTAAACGATTTGCAACATTTACTTCTTACGAAGGTAAATTGTTTGAAGCATTGCTGGAATACCAAGTCAAATCAGCATGCAGAGAAGAAGCTCAAAGGCCTAAACGTCCAAGAGACGATGAAGATAAGGATAAGGATAAAGATAACGATCCTAAACGTCCAAAGAAGTCTAGAGAACCCTCCTCTGTGCCACCACCACCCCCAAGGACTCCAACAACAAGACGATCTCCTCCACGCTCTTCCGTTGACAAACCTCAGGACTCTGAGTTACCACCCAGACAGAGAAAACCAGTGATCACTTCGAGTATACTGGTGGTGACGATGAGGAAGTCCCTCAGCCCCAACAACAACCCACCTCTCCCGCTTCAACAAAGAAACCATCATCCTCATCAAGGCCAGAGAAAAAGAAGAAGAGGCCTAAGGCTGATGTCGTCTCATGGCTAGACAAAGACGACACCGAGTATGATTGGTTCTCCACACTTGTTGATGCTACTCCCGCTCTAACTGATGATCCGGATATGGTAGAAGGTCGTACGTTGGAGCATGCTAAGTTACTGCAAGAAAAGTTCCGTGTGAAGAAGATGACGAAATCAAAGTTGAAACGAATCAAGAATGAAGCATTTCAACTACTCAAAGACAGCTCGGAAAGTGCTATTGAAGTTGAATATCACCTTGAAAATATAGCACGAGCCATGTCTAACAACATTGATTGGCTCAACCCTGAAGCAAACATCGACTTCACCAGAAGAGACAAGGCTCCATACTACACCGATTGGTCTAAACCTCTACCGACGATTGGCCAACCAGATCAACCTAAGATTCCATTTTGCTACTTCTTCAACAATGACTTGGAATTTCTTCTACACGGTAGCGATAGTTCAAAGAAATACGCTACATCACTTACACTTCCATTCCCGGCAGCCATATACTCCAACTGCATAGCCATCGAAGAAAAGGCTACCCACATGTTTTCCAACAGAGTGGAACGGTATGACATTGATGCAATGTACGGGATTCACCATTGGCCGGAACGCCGACGAATCTACTACAAAAGCTGCCAGGTTCGAAAGTCTCAACATGAAGTGTACAGTGATAAAGGGATCGTTGCTATTAAGCATGCCACTCTTTCGTCTAAATGGGAATACACCTTCCTAAAGACTGTCGTGGTCAAAAGACAAGACGAAAGGGACTATGAATTCTGTGAAGCGGACTTTCAGAACTTGTCTCTCAACGACATTGAAGATCTGTATCTTGCCAAGGTACAGGGAAGAATGAGGCAATTCTCGACTGAAATTCAACGTGAATACATCAAGTCCTTGCTCATCTTCATCAGAAGCATAGTGATCCAGGAACGTGTAGAAGATTTAAAACTTGCTGTTGAATCATATCAGACTCGTGTCAACCTCACCAGACCTCAGCTAGAACTTCCTGACATCAACCAGCTTCAACAATACACCCTCGTCAGCAAACCATTCAGAGTATTTTACCGTAGTGAACTACAACGCAACTGCTTGATGGCGTGTAAAGATCTTCATAAGTTTGGGGATCACACACTGAAGAAGGTCAGGGATGGGTTAGCTTATCGGTTAAAGGAGATACATGAAGGCATCGGGTCGAAGAAGCGATGGAATTCTCAGGAAAAATGGGATGTTAAGAGGATCATCACTCGGATCGATGAAAGGTTGTACAGAAGGGACCAGTTCATAACTCTGGAGAGCTTCGTAGGTGGTCGTCCCAGGATTACTCTCACAGACTATCAACGCCCAGTTCGCATTCCTGGAGACATTGCTAGAATACCTGGTACCCTTTAAACCGTTTCATTTTCAATATTGATTTGGCTGTGTGATTATTTAATGACAATGGCTTGTGCACACATCACAGTGTACAACCCGTTCTTGTAATGAAAGGACCATGTGGTACGCTTCAGTGCCACAATCCTTATAAAAGGAGTGAAAGCTTCTTACTTTTGAGTAAAACCTATCAAACCTTTCATTTTTAAAAGGTTTTGCTCAAAAGAACAAGTACTTCCCCTTACGTTTTCAAAACCTCAAAAGTTAGTATTACTTGTTGAGGGGGAGTATTTGCTAAAAACTTTGTTCACAAATTGTTCTTCGTGATAATCTTCCCACAAAACTCGAAATGGTCATATTTAATATCAAAACGTTATCAAAAATAACATTTATATGCCATTTTTGAGGGGGAGAAAATTATTATGATAAGAAATATGTTGATTTGCTATTTGAATCTTCGTGTGATAAGACTTAACCCATGAATTGACGAACTCTGAACTGTCATAAATCGAAAAGATTTGTCTTCCTAGACTTATCCGAGTAGATTGTACCTATTCGAGAAGCTCTTGATAGACATGAACTTTGACGGGTTTGACAATCTTTCGAGGTTTGTCCACACCTTCAAGGTAGTTATTAGAGCTAGTTGTCACCTAAAAGCTGACAATGTAACTCTTTAACTATGCAACGTAACCGTGTCTCGTGGGGGATTGTCTATCTTGAGTCGATCAATTCAAAAGTGCTCGCTCTTCTCTCACCGTGCAGATTTCTGTCTAAACACTTAAGCACGTGTGGAGGGGGAGTATTTCTGCTAAAAGATAAAACTCTCACAGTGGTACAGAATGTTTTTCATTCACAAACACTTTGAGAGATTTTCAAGAAAATGGTTTTGTGGCAACATAGGTTAGTCATGAAGTTATAAGGTGACTAAGGTTAGGAATAACCGTCCTATGATCCGCCAGAGCCGGAGGGATCTACCCAAGGACATCACAAATAGTTAGTACTTAGAAGTCCTTAGGTATGATTATAAAAAGGAGAAAATGAGAATCGGAGAAAGAAGGAGTTGAAGAATTAAAAAGAAAAGCAAAGAAAAGGGTGAAAAGAAATAGCCCTCCAAGATTATTCAACTTAGGGCAGACACCGGGTTCAATTCATATGCTACTGGTCGTCACTAGATGACACCGGTATTGAAGATAAAAGTCTTCATGGACCCAGTGACGCATGCACTAAACCTTCTTAGCCACTCAAGTTTCTCCCAACCGAAGCTTGTTTCATTCTCACAGGGAACCCTACGTAAACTATCGGCTTTCTCTTAGAGATTGCTGGTATTGAAGAAGGAGACCCTCTCCCTAGTCTCCGCTCAGGAAAACCAAAACGCACTATTGAGTCTAAAGCCACGAGATTCACCAAAAGATCTCTTAGGTACACTTGACATTTTATTGCTTGTCGTTCAACAATAAGAACGCAAGTGATACTTTATCGTGTCCTTCACAGATCTTAGCAATCTGTCGAGAACATTTATGAGAGGTTCACACATTTGTCATCCTCAGTGATTGAATGGAAACTCCTACCAGGGTCAACATCAAACAGCCCTGACAGCAGGTCACTTCGGTAACTCCCCGTGGATTACGCTTAGTGTGTCTCAAACGGTCTACAGTCGTGAGATGATGCTTCGGTGTACCTCAGCGACTCATCTGAACTGTAGGTGTACTTCGGTACATCGTGTTATCTCACTTGTGGGACTCCAGTTCAGGAACGGCCTTTGTGAGAATTAGAGATGTGTTTTCACACTGTGCTGTTAACACACTCGAAATTGAAACTTGTAAGTGCCGGAATCCGCTTATTACTATCCGTGTGTATGTTTTCTTCTTATGGAAGCTCTGGAGCAGACTGATCGTGCAGATTCTTCACATACTCATACCAACATCATCACTAATGCAAGTTCACTCAAAAGGCAACACAAAAGTCAAAAAGATTCTTCGTCAAATCAAAGAATCTACAAAGTTTAAAGACTAAGAGAACTTCATCAGTACTGTAATCCAACGTTAAAGAGCGTGTGAGCATGTTGGAGAAAGACGTGGAGACACTGGAGCAACGAAGCAGACCTGATGCAGACAACAACATCATACTATCACTATCATCACAAAGAACAAAGATCAAAGAACAAAGAAAACAATGACGTCAAAGCAAAACTATTCAAAGGAAACAATTTCTCTACTCTGGGGAGATTGTTCGTATCAAGACACTTCTTCTCACAAGAAAGAAGAATGTCAGAAGACGTCAAAGCTACTATTACATCTGCACCTACAATGTTTATTACTCTTTCATTCATCACCAACACTTAGGGGGAGATTCTTGGAATCACTCCTAAACCTTAATTCAAGTGTTAGTGATTCATATGTAATAGTTAGCTTAATATGGCCTTTATGTTTGTTATTAAGCTAAGGCTTATGTGGAAGGCCCATAAGCCTTGGCCCAAGCCCATAAGAAGGGAAGGAGTCTAGATGTGTTGCCCTAGCCCCTTGCCCTATAAATACCTTTTGTAAACCTTTTATTGAAGGTTGGTTGTTCAATTCATACATTTCACCTACGCATAAGTCTTCACATAGTTCATATCGTGTGTGTTTGATATTGTTCATCCGATCTCTTCTCCTCTATTTCTTCTATTGATGGTTGTGTTACAATATGGGAACCTAACAGAGATCTTCTTGGCTTTTAAGGCACGAGATTTGTGCTTCTCTTTCTTTTCTTTTGAGGTTTCAGAATCTTTAGCTAGGACAAGCTCATAGACTTTTAGATTGCCTATGAGTTCATCGAGGGTGAGGATTGACAAGTCTTTTGATTCTTCGATGGCCGTCACCTTTGATTTCCACTTGGATGGAAGTGCCCTTAGATATCTCCTAACATGATTATGACTAGAGAAAGAATCATCAAGTGCTTGCAATGATGTAATTATAGTATTGAAATTAGCAAAAGAATAATCTATAGTATCCTCATCCGACATTGAAAATTGTTCACAACAAATATATTTTATTATTTTTAACTTGTTGATTTCCTTGATGAGTTACAACTAAAGAATTCCAAATTTCTTTAGAGGTTTTAAGCTTAGAAATTCTTTCGAATTCCTTTTTGGGTAAAGCATTATATAAAACCATTTTAGCTTCACTATTTTTGGAAAGCTTTTTCTTATGATCATCGGTGAGTTGATCATGAGGTGTGTTTACTAAATATTCGGTTTCATGTTTTGTAGTGGCTTCAAAATCGCCTTCAACAATGATGTACCAAAGATCAATATCTTTTGACTTCACAAACGTTTAGAATCTATTTTTCCAATAAATAAAACCATTCGAGGTCGTTGCATAGATTGCCTTTCTTTATAATTTTCAGAACCCATATTGATCAAAAAGTTTTTAAAATACTATTTAATTTTGAAACTTTTGTAAACTTAGCTCTTGATGCTAATTGTGGAAAACTAGAAGGGGGGGGGGGTTGAATAGTTTTGCTGATTTTAACTTAGTTTTAAAAACTTTAGATTCGATGTTATGTGAAATCGTATAGATGTATAGAGAATATAGATCTATAAGTAATGCAAGTAAAGAAATCAAGTAAAGTAAAGGATATAAATGACACAACCGATTTATATTGGTTCGGCTACAAGGAAACCTTCCTTGCCCTACTCTACTCCCCGAGTCACCTACTCGAGAGTTCAAGCACTATGTCAACAAACTCCTTAAACTCGGCGGAGAAGCCTTCACAACGTCGCTTACAATTTTTCCGGTACAAAGCTAAATACGAGTCCTTAACACGGAGGACCAAACCAACACAACTATAACACAACAAATATGTGAAATATGAAATACAAGATCTTTGCTACATAAATCTTGTGTAGGAACAAAGCAATCAAGGAACCCTTGCTTGGATGACTTGTAGAAGCTCGTGATCTCGCCTTAGAGAAGGACCTATATGAGAATCACAACAAAAGAAAGAAGAACTACTATCTAGATCAAGAGATCTGATATTAGAAGAATGAAAGAATATATGAAAGAGTTTGTAAGAAGAGGGGTGAGTTACAATGAAGAAATGGCTCTCTATTTATAGGCAAAATCTTGCTGCTATTGCACGGATCCCACGGATCCCTTACATGAGGGATCCGTCCAGTGTAAACTGAGGGATCCATGAGACGCTCCTCATTATCCATAGGTTATGGGTCATGGGTCCTAGACTTTGGACCATGGGTATATAAGTATATACAATGTATCTAGAAGATGCAATGCATCTAGTCAATGGGTGATGGGTTAGCTCCATGGGTATGGGTCATGGGTTATGGTTTTTACCCATCCTAATAAACTATTACAATAAATGAATCATTACATCAATTTATATTAAATGACTATATATGTAGATGCTTTACAAAAATAACATGTATCCTTATACTTTTACTTATGATAACTCTATATTTGTTATCAACAAAACAAAAAGAGATCGCTAAATATTAATAAACGTTTTTAGGATTTATTTGTATTAACAAAAGAGTTCACCAAAAACTTACTAATTTACTCGTCGTAATTTATTCCCAAAAAGGTTTTAGATGGAAAGTTGATTTGCTTACAAAGTATTAACCATTGATGTTTCCTAGTTTCAAGGGGGTGTTTGGATTTATGGCTTGTATCTGTGAAGAAATTGTTTCCGCTCCTGATTATCTCTAGTTAGATTCTTAATTTAATATCAGTATGCTGCGTGAATCAATCTTTTTCCACGAAAATGAAAAGAAAATATGAATTTTATAAAACGAAATATTTGCAACACTGACAAAGACACAAAAACCTGAATGCAAATCTAAATCGAAAAACTTTAGTCACGTACCATGATAAGACTTTTCCTGAATCAAACGATTCCCAAAACCGTTAAATATGTAGCAAGCATATCCGCAAAAACAGGATTTAGAACCTGTCAATGTCATGACGACATTATTACACAAATCAGTATAAAAAAGCATCGGCAAAACAGGCATAAGTCAACATCAGCAAACGCAACCAATTGTGAGATATAGTAATGTCATTGGCAGTAACTGATATGTTCAATTCATAATCATTCCCAGGATTCTTTTCCTTAATATACTCACCAATTGAAGTATTAGATTCAGTCACGACTGATCCTACTTGAGTTATCAGAAGGATTTGAGATAAAGTAGCACTACTGGCACCACCTGATCCATTCACATCAACACTCTCTTCCATTTGATAATCATTTCCAGCACTCATCACTTCAATATCTTCTCCTAATGAAATATTAAATTCAGTACCAACTACTACTCTTAGCTCAAAATTATTCAGAGACCTTTAAAAGACTGAAATAAAAAAAAATGATTCTAAGAGGGTGTTTGGGATTGCAAAACTTTTTTGCTTAAACCGTTTAGAACATTTGGATAATCCAAAAACTACTTTTGCTTATCTACTTAGTTTTGAAAAGGAAGCTCGGACACACCCCAAGATCTACTAATCCCAAACCCTATACAAAAACATACGAAACCATATCAATCGCTAACTTAAAATTAGGTAATCAGATGATATCAGGGCTGCAATTTCAGAGAATTTGCCGTAAATTCTACCACTATTTGAAATTATAGATGTAATATTAGGATTTTAGAAAGTATACGTGATCGTGCTACTGTGCACTTTCTCTTGAAACAAACATCACATTGATCAGTAGAATTTGAAACTGAATCACTGGTCCGCCCACATTCTCTGCAAGAAAAGACATGTCATGTTAACTATTATAGTCAAAAGTGGCAATTTTCAGGATTGTAAAAGATTCTTTAAATTAGGTTGCTATTATTTTCCTGTCCACACGGTTATCAGTTCCAGATTGCAAGCTCTTCAGATATTTCTTTTTAGATTTTTCAAGTTCTCCCATTGGTAGGAAGCAACTATTTATATCCAAATATTACAAACAAAAAGCTATTAAAATTCCTAGAAGCATAAATCCATTAGCACTTATGTACTTCCATACCTATTTTACGATTCAATTCTTTCTTTATTTTATTCCACAAAATAATTCAAATAAGTCCATAACCATAAACCTGTTTGTCGAATTCTAATTTCAGTATTGAATGGATTAGTCATAGTTTTTAAAATCTATACTCAACACAAATTCAACTTTGCATAACATAACAAATAACAAAATTACTAAATTCAAAGATTAAAAAATATATACCATATTGAGTATCGTTGCCACTAATGGAGCTCTCAACTTTAGCCCTTCATGATATACTTCTCCATGTCCATCACCATCACTACCATCTTTCTGCTTAATTTACTAGACATTATCCATATGCAAAAGCTGAGTTTGATTAAATCAGGACTAATCTCAGTAGCAAACTCATATATACTTATAAAATTAAAAGGTGTAAAAAGTGACTGACCTGGCCGAGAATTGTTTTTCCCTCTGTTGTTCAGGTTTCTTTCTCGCAGCTTAATTTTTTACCTGAAAATATGAGGGAAGTAATTATAAATAACATTATAACAATACGGCTTATGCCAGCATTTCAGTATCTTAACATGATTTTCTCCTAAGAATTCAAAATTTAAATTTGCATAAACATGGTCAAAATGGTACCTGAATCCATAAGGAGAATTACACAACCTTTCTGAATAACATATTGATCATAAACGAATCCTTTTTTTTTCACCTAAAACAATACTCCAAACATCTCTCAACATTAGGAACAAATACCGTTTACAACACATAAAATTAACAAATATTTTTTGCAGCTGAAATGTAGTAACTTCAGGTCAATATGAACTAAGAAAACTATAGTGCAATAAAATTTATACATCATGCCTAAAAAAAGCAAAAAAAATGCATATGTCAAACATACATATGTCTTTACATCATTCATGTATCAAACATTGACAGAGGCGTCATGTATTTCAAAGGATCTGCGATGCATACCTGTGGGATTTCTTTGTGTTCAGGACCTGAGTCTGTGAATGCCCATATGCTGGAAATTGGAATGCCCATTAGCAGGATTTCTTTGTGTTTATGATGACAACGTATATATAGTTTATACAGCCTGACACGAATGGCTACAACCACATGTGTGATGCGGCTACCCCGCCAAGACTTGGGTGTAATAAAACTGTGTTCCGAACAACATAAATGCAGAAACCGATCATCATTGCATCAGTGGTTTCCAAATTGTAAATGAACAGGTGCGTGAAACATAAAAATGCAAGATAATTCTTACATATTCATGGGAATCTGTGGAATGTACTCTTTTGTAAAGGAAAAACTTTGATGTCCTGAGTGCATCAAGTATGACATACTCGACCCATTTCGTATAACTAAATATGTGTTTCAAATAGTCATGACTTCTAAAACTATGCGATCGTCTTATTCCATAACTAAATGACACAAAATTGACATTTATTCTATGGTAAAAAATATAAGATGATAAGTGATACGGTGTACCTGCATGGGAATAGCGAGCTGGTGATAAAGTTTTCAACAAACGACAACAATCGATCATGAGCCACAAAGTGACATTGTCTATCTTTCTTAAATGCATCTGATGTGGATCTGTGTTTTTATAAATATTTATAAGGCTCAGATTTGCACATGTAAAATCTGAAACAAAATACCGGCCATGGCTGCAATTCCAAACTGCCCTGCCAAGATACCAGTATAAGCAGATCGGTTTTAGAGGAGGGTTGGAGACCGGTTTTCTTCTGCCTTTGGTGCACACGATTAATCACAGATTAATACGTCCTGAAAGACCCGTGAATAGTTTAAGAAAGGTATATATGGATGTATGGATTATTAGAGTTTGAGCATACAAACATACCTGAGTAGGTTGTCCAAGAACCGGGGAAGCCATCTAAAACACACCGTCACATCCCAGGATTGCATTATCAAAGCTTCCATCTTATGTTAGTTCAGCTTTTACTAAACGGATCCCTTCCTTTTCCCCTTGTAGGTTCCATAAGTGAGATACTTTCGTGACATTTGCTACAAATTTAAACCACAAAATAGGATCAATGAAGGATTGGATTGGATATGGTAAATGCTTATTGGCCGTTAAATCTCTATAAGCATTTTCACCAGTAGCGTGTTAAGATGTCCATAGACACTTACAAAACCCACCTTATTAACAAATCATAAAAATACTTTTTCGCTTCAATTTTGGTACTTTCTAAACGTTATTAAAACATAGTATCAAATAAATAACTTGAAAGATAAGCAAAAGAGAAACTCACCTATTTATTGGCTGATTAAAGTCACCTATTTCAGGTCCAAACCCACCCAATCCAGCTTGTAAACCTACACGTCTCAACACCCAAACGCGCAACAATCCATCATGATCCAGAAAGTGACCTTGTATATCTTTCTTAAATGCATCTGATGTGGATAAGTGTTTTTCCAAATATTTATAAGGCTCAGATTTGCACATGTAAAATCTGAAACAAAATACTGGCCAGGAGTCGCCCACTTTTATATCCGTTACTGCTTAATTTCGTTCCTTTTCACTTTTTAGGTCTCTTGGAAGCAAAATGCTGGAATGATGCCTTTTTGGAC
Source organism: Chrysanthemum seticuspe (assembly GCA_019973895.1). Classification (NCBI taxonomy): domain Eukaryota; kingdom Viridiplantae; phylum Streptophyta; class Magnoliopsida; order Asterales; family Asteraceae; genus Chrysanthemum; species Chrysanthemum seticuspe. Next base: position 212,281,494 of record BPTQ01000009.1, on the reverse strand, counting down.
CAAAAGGAGTGAATATGTGAAGAAAATGGCTAAGTCAAGATCAAGACACTCAAGCTGCTGGAATTACACCTGACGACGTCCCAAACAGAGGGCGACGCCGTCCTTCTTTAGGTAATTGAATTTGTGACGACTCAGTAGCGATTTTGCTATTTTACACCTGACGGCGTTAGGCTTTGAAGAGTAAGGGTGTCACGAAGACTGTTCTTCTCAGACGACCTAGATCCAGATTCAAAGGACGTCACTGCTGAAGACTGACGGCGTCACAAACACAATGTGACGCCATCCTAATGATGACTTGGCCAAGATGAAACCCTAATGACGGCGATCTGACGGCGTCCCAACTATAAGGTGACGCCGACACAGTTGTAAAATTATATATAGAAATCAAATTTTCAGAATTCTAAGAGGTAGACTTGTGGAGTAAAAACCTAAAATGATTTTGGTCTGGTTTGGACAATATCTTAGGGTTCTCATACCCTATTTTACATCAAGATAAGTAATTTACTTCATTGATTTCATTATGTCTTCGATTGTATGTGTGTATGCTTGCATGTTTAACATGTTCGACTAAATTTCTTGTGTGTTTGCTTAGATCTATGAAACCTAGTTATTAATTATTTATTGGTTGTCTCTTATCTTAATTGTAATTGGCTTAGGAGTGCAATAGGCCATCGTTGTGTTTTTAATTCTTGAGTAATCTTTGTGAACCTTAGTTTATAACCACCTAGCGTAATTGTAGACTAAATATCCAAAGATAACCTTAGAGTTAGTTTATGAATCCTAGAGATTTTGTAGGCAATAACCTTAAGTAGTCTCAAAGAGTTAGGAATAAAAGCATACCCTACGACCTTAGAAGACACAACGCGTTAAGAATAAGGACCTGACAATTCAACCACCAATAAAAGATAACTAGGGAGTAATAGTATCTAGGTAGACACATTTTTAATCATCATACGAGCACACATTAATAGACATAGACTACCCCTTAGTTTAGATAATCAGATAGTAGACTAATCGGTAGAAGTACCAAAACCCCCAAATCCAAACCCTGAGATTTTACCCTTAGCTTTATAAAAAATATAAAAAGATAAAAAAAAATCTTCCTCAACCTCAAACCTTAGCGTAGTACATCTCTCACTAGCATTCCTATTCCCCTAGAGAACGATATCAATACTCGAGGCTTACCCAATACTACACTACAACGATTAGGTTCACTGCCTAGGGTGTTGAAAAACTTGCTCGACGAAAAGGAAGTTTCCTTTGACCCCAAACGCATTATACAGGTACCAAGTTTTTGGCGCCGCTGCCGGGGAATAGAATAACTAGTTAGATTTCCATCTCATTTAGGTTTCCTTGCTTGATTCCTATCAAGTAAGATTTTTTTCTCATTTTTTGCTTCCTCGTAGTCTATCCCCCTTCTTCGTGACTTTGTTAATAATCCCATCACTTTTCATCATGGAAGGTGATAACCCGCCACCACTCATCGATCCACCAATCATTGTCCCGCCAAGAGGCCGTACTCTTGGTGAATACTCTAGACCAAGCCACCAAGGCTATAAGAACACTATTGAGCTCTCCGATCAAGCACAAACTACGGCCCTGCGATCAGACACCATCCGGTTGGTGCAAAACGGATGTGCATTCCATGGACTTCATTCCGAAGATCCTAACCAGCATCTCAAGGATTTCCTTAAAATCATTGATTCCATCGACCTTGATGCTACCATACGGGAGACCACGCGCTTGCGTCTCTTCCAATTCTCTCTACGGGACCAAGCTAGTAATTGGCTTGAGCGACTTCCCGCCGGATCCATTTCAAGTTGGGATGATCTCACTACTCGTTTCCTTGCCCAATTTTTCCCACCGGGGAGAACTACTAAACTTAGGAATGAAATCTTGATGTTCCAACAACGTCAAGTTGAATCTCTTTACGAGGCATGGACTTGATTCAAGGACTTGCTCCAAATAGTCCCTCATCACGGCATCGATCTTTGGCTTCAAGTCCAAATCTTTTACGATCATGTCAACTTCTCAACTAAGAAATCCATCGACCAAGCGGCCGGTGGCAAACTTAGTGATCTCACCGTGGAAGAATCGTGGGGTACAATAGAGGACCTTGTCCTCTATGACAATGAAAGTTATAATGACCCCCGTGAGTTGCCCAAAACCGTGAGGCAATCTCCTTGCCTCCTATTGACTCACAAACTTCCGATCGTAGGATGCTCGAACTTGAAGATCAAGTCAAATTCCTAATGAGCTCCTACGAGAATCCTAAGTCTTCACATAAAGTGAACAAAATAACTCTACCTTGTGAGTTATGTAGTGGTCCCCACAACACTCGTGATTGCACAAGACTCCTCGAACAAGCTTTTGAGAACTACGCCTCCATGCGTACCGACGGAGCGAGAGAGAAGTGGTACACTTTCAAGCCCGAATAAAACAACTTAGGAAATTCATACAATCCCTCATGGAGAAATCATCCTAACCTTAGGTGGAGCCAAAACTCAAACCCACCCCAAAGGTCATCTAGTCCACCCAATAGGTTCAACCCTCCAAATACCGGGAATTCCACTAGTCTTGAGGCAATTGTGTCTAGATTCATGTCATCTCAAGAAACTCGATTGACTAAGCTTGAAGCCGATTTCAAGCAACGACAAGGTGAGATGACAAACAAGCTTGAAGCCCTCTTAAAAGCCTTCAATGACCGGGAAATTGGAGCACTACCAAGTTACACTATAAAGAACCCAAAAGTGAATTCAATTTCATTGACTTCATGTTCTTGCTCACCTTGGGAGAGTGCATATCCATGCCCTTCGCACCCGAAAGTTCATCCGGTTAACGCCATCAACACGGGTTCCAAGCGATCCCTCATGAAGTACCAAGGACCCAAATCATTGGTCCAACCAACTCTTGAGAAATCCGTCAACCAAGAACCCAAACCTAATCTAGAGGAGGAATAAAAGGAACTCCACCAAGAAAAACCGGTTCTTGAAGTCTTGACTCATGCGCCTTATTATAATGCATTAAAAGAAAAATATGAGCAAGAGCTTAAATTAGGAGAGCGTGGGTCCGCATTTGTGCAAAATAAGTTACCTAAGAAAACAGATGATCTTGGGATATTCATTCTTCCATGTAGACTTGGAAACTCTAAACCTTTCGACACATTAGCCGACTTAGGATCAAGCATCAATCTTCTTCCGTTGTCCCTGCATAGAAGCCTTAACCTAGGTAAGATAGAACCGACGGAAATCATCTTAGGTCTAGCGGACAGTAGTATGGCATATCCGGTAGGGATAATAAAAGACATGGTAGTACACGTAGGTGAATTGACTCTTTTGGCGGATTTCCATGTGCTAGACATGAATAAAGACCCGACATGCCCATTGTTAGTAGGAAGAGGATTCTTAGCTACCACTAGTGCCATAATTGATTGTAAGATGTCTAAGATAGTGGTAGGAGAAGGGAGTGCTAGGTCAATTTATGATGTCAAAAAGCATGTCTACTACAAAGAGGAAGAAATTCCCTATGAGATCATGTTAGATAAAACACCATCTAGATATGGACCTTGGACTGATAAAGACTCTGTAGGTCCTCAACGACCTTTCTATCTAGAAGAGTCCTTTGTTAGTAATTCAACTTTCCATGAGCAAGAATTGGCTAGGGATATGGAAGTGAACCCGTTCGAGGATGCCTTAGTGTTTAGGAAGATGACCGAGTTCCTAGGAACCTTGCCCGTTAACCTTAACATGAATAAGTGGAAAGTTGAGAGTGAGAAGCCTAAGCATAATTGGAATTATGATAGACCACCTAATGATGGAAATGGAGAATGGCACATTAGGATGACAATCTATGACCCCGATGGAGAAAAGTTTGAAAAGGTATACCGGACCAAGCGTACCACTAGGAACTTAAAAGATAAGTTTGATCCCTATGACATTCTTGAGGATAAACTTACTTACATAGGTACATAGGAGCACGACTTCGAGTCTAGCTACAAGACTCATAAATAAAGAAAAGCGCTTCGTGGGAGGCAATCCATGCTTAATTGTTTGCTTTTTTGTGTCATATATCTTTTCATTATTGTATGTTCTCATGTTTAAATTTTTGAAAATGCTTTATTTTGTCTTTAACCTCTTCTTAATTACATATAAAGGTATTTTACAAAAAGGATAAGTGTAGGGAAGATTACACACGTTTTCAAAAGAACATTAACATGAGAACTACGATTATTGAAAAAGATATATATTTGTGTTTGTTAGAGTCAAATGCTTGTATCGAGTCATAATGGATGTTTTGCAAGAATTTTTCCAGATTTTAAAGGTGTAACTTTTCCATAATTTTTCCAGAAAAATGCAGCAGACCAGTTTCTATCAGGATAACCTGACGGCGTCAGGATTACAACCTGGCGACGTCAGGAGGAGTAGAAACAGCTTATTATTTTCTCTCGTTTTCTATGCTACTTATAAATTTTTGGAAATTCTCAGGTCTTAATTTTCCAGAAAATATGCAAACATCCATTCCACAAGCATTATATCCTAGTTTAGTAGAGTCATATATAGTTTTACCGCCGATTTTACGTGAAGGTTTCGACTATTTTCTTAAAGTGTGCAGGTTTTATTTATCAAGAAGAAGAAACATAAGATTGGATGGAGCTTATCACGCATACATTCTTCTTGTAAAGAACTTAACCACTACTTCACACGGATCCTACCGAGCTAACCAGGGGAGTACTAGTTTCTTTCTCTTTTAATTACCTTCCGTTATCATAACTTTGATACTTTCGAGGAACATTGGGGACAATGTTCAGTTTAAGTGTAGGGAGGGAGAATAAAACGGAAACTTTGAAACTATGCTTATCCTTGATCATTTGTCTTGTCCTATTTCATTTGTGTAATAAACCATAAGAGATATTTGTTAGGGCAATTTTAGCACCAAATTTAAAGCTTTTCATGACATGTACAGGTGGGACTTCAGTCTTATTAAAGCATCTCATGGATAGGAGTTATATGACTAGCACAAAAACCCTTTACCACTCAATTCTACCCCAAAAATGTGAGGTTCGCCCCTAGATCTATATGAATTAAAACATTCACCTTTAATGCTTCGAGAGTGTACCGGTAGTATAATAGATTCTAGAACTTGTTTTGTGATTCATTCCGAGATTGCTTGTGAGACTACACTTGTGTAGTTAGGAATAACTAAATGATAAGAGGCATTAGGATAACCTTTGTTTGATAGCCGTATTATAACTACTTTTTTCACATCGGTTTAGTAATTCTCCCACACCCTTGCGATGTACTCATCTTTAGTACATGATACCCCTAGTTAACCCCTCAGAGCCTATCCTTTTTGCGGTTCTCGTGATGTTTCGGTTTTTCGGAATATCAATGAAGAGCATTGTTTACAATCCACCCCCAAATGTACACCCAAATCGCCTTAGCCTACCTTGTATGCACTCACTTTTAGTGCATTATTGTTATCAAACTAACTCCTTAGTTCAATTATCTAGTTACTTGCATGGTTGCTAAGTCGAGTCATATCTTTTGTACACAGTTTTGGGATGATTGGGACTCATTGGTAAAGTTAAATTTTATGAAGTGATGGGAAAGAACGTTAAATTCAAATTCCCTTTATTTAAGTAATAATGTACTCCAAGTGTTTTGATCTTTTCAATTCAGGTCAAATTAGTGTTAGAGTAATAAAAACTAAAGTGTAGGGATGTGCCTATAAATCCCTTATATTTTGATGTTATCGTAGAGGATGGTAGAGTAAAAGTGTATGAATGAAAAAAAAATCGAAAAAAGAAAAAGAAAAAAAAAGAGTGATTTAAAAAATAAAATAAATAAAACATACGGGCTACCATCCTACATCTATCTTTATATTTATGTTTGTTTGTTTCAAATTATCTAGAGTTTAGTGAGTCGAGTCTTGGCTTAGCAACGCCATTCTTTTCATTCTTGTAATATAAAGATTTTTTCATTGCCACCACTAGATCGCCTATCCAACCAAACCCTTTGTTTCCCTTACCGTAAGCCTAACGTTACAACCCTTTTAAATACCTCTTAGATAGTTGTTCCTAGGTGCTTAAGCCAAAGCGGTGGAGTTTTAATCTAGTCTCAAGCCTATGGTAATCTATGTACTATGACCGGTTAATGAGTGTTTATCTTCCATTTCCATTTGCTATATTTCATATACACCCGAGAGATGAGAGAATCACCACTTGTGAGGTGCTAGTATAAAATTTTCGTGCTTGTTATGACTGTTGCGGTGCTTTTACTTGTTGTGAATTATGTTAAACAAATACTTTATGCCCCCTAACTTATAAATTGATTGGCCAAAAGCACATTTGCTTGAGGACAAACAAATACCAAGTGTAGGGATATTTGATAAGGATTTAAAATGTACACTTTTAAGAGGCCATTTAAGCCCTTAATCGCTCACTTTTATATCCGTTACTGCTTAATTATGTTCATTTTCACTTTTTAGGTCTCTTAGAAGCAAAATGCTGGAATGATGAATTTTTGGATGAAAAGGAGTGAATATGTGAAGAAAATGGGTAAGTCAAGATCATGACACTCAAGCTGCTGGAATTACACCTGACGGCGTCCCAAACAGAGGGCAACGCCGTCCCTCTTTATGTAATTGAATTTGTGACGACTCAATAGCGATTTTTCTATTTCACACCTGACATCGTCAGGCTTTGCAGAGTAAGGGCGTCACGAAGACTGTTCTTCTCAGACGGCCTAGATCCAGATTTAAACGACGCCACTGCTGAAGACTGACGGTGTCACAACCAAAACGTGACGCCGTCCCAATGATGACTTGGACAAGACGACACTTTAATGACGGCGATCTGACGGCGTCCCAACTATAAGGTGACGCCGTCGCAGTTGTAAAATTATATATAGAAATTAAATTTTCAGAATTTTAAGAGGTAGATTTGTGGAGTAAAAACCTAAAATGATTTTGGTCCGGTTTGGACAGTATCTTAGGGTTCTCATACCCTATTGTACATCAAGATAAGTAATTTACTTCATTGATTTCATTATGTCTTCGATTGTATGTGTGTATGCTTGCATGTTTAACATGTCCGGATAAATTTCTTGTGTGTTTGCTTAGATGTATGAAACCTAGTTATTAATTATTGATTGGTTGTCTCTTATATTAATTGTAATTGGCTTAGGAGTGCAATAGGCCATCGTTGTGTTTTTAATTCTCGAGTAATCTTTATGAACCTTAGTTTATAACCATCTAGCGTAATTGTAGACTAAATATCCAAAGATAACCTTAGAGTTAGTTTATGAATCCTAGAGATTTTGTAGGCAATAACCTTAAGGTAGTCTCAAAGAGTTAGGGATAAAAGCATACCCTACGACCTTAGAAGACACAACACGTTAAGAATAAGGACGTGACAATTCAACCTCCAATAAAAGATAACTAGGGAGTAATAGTATCTAGGTAGACACATTTTTAATCATCATACGACCACACATCAATAGACATAGACTACCCCTTAGTTTAGATAATTAGATAGTAGAGTAATCGGTAGAAGTACCAAAACCGCCCAATTCAAACCTCGAGATTTTACCCTTAGCTTTATAAAAAATATAAAAAGATAAAAAATAATCTTCCTTAACCTCAAACCTTAGCGTAGTACATCTCTCACTTGCATTCCTATTCCCCTAGAGAACGATATCAATACCCGAGGCTTACCCAATATTACACTATAACGATTAGGTTCACTGCCTAGGGTGTTAAAAAACTTGCTCGACGAAAAGGAATCTTCCTTTGACCCCGAACGCGTTATGCGCGCATCAGTAACCCAAACAACGTTTACCGGGGTAGCTGCAACCACCACATGGGTAAGGTTGGCCCGGCAAGATACTGGCGTTGGTAAATCATGATCATGAAATCAAAGTTTCAGACAATCACATTTAACCAACAACAACATAAAAACCAAAGTTTCGTTTGTAACAGTATCATTCAGTGGAAGTTGTACCCGAAAAATTCGCAGTAATAGTGTCAACATAAAAACCAAAGTTTCGTTTGTAACAGTAACATAAAAATCAAAGCCACACTCATGGAAGAGTTAATTTGCAGAAAAATTCATGATAGTCCAATGGAAGTGGTACCCGAAAAACAGCGTGGCTGCAACCATATGGTCACCCCAACAAGCTACGTTTTTCGGCAAACTACACTTACCAAGACAAACAAAAACTGTCAAATATCATGATACCTTAGCCTATACTGCACGTAATACAAATGACAAAGGCATAGGTAACCATGTTTCTACACATACCAAAGCAATTGCTCCATGTAAATTGCTGCATTTTGCATCACAGCATCAGCAAAGCAAAGGTATACAACCAAAATGCCATCCAACCGGCCATGGCTGCAAACAAGACATGGTTATGCCCCACCAAGATACAGGTCACTGCCATGGCTGCAAACATGGCAAACCTACAACGGCACCTGAAAACATGGAAAACCCACAAACATTTGTAGAAGTTATAATATTTCAGTTAAATCTAATTAACGTAAACTGCTTAAGCATAAGATATAAGATCCCATTTCACCAACATGAGCACATGGATGAACCTTTTTTTTACACTGACTAAATTGACATCGATTATGAAAAGAGGGCTAAATTTTATCATCATTAAATTGATTTACAAACTTGAAATCAAAAAACGCCCAAAATAATTTTAGAAAATAAAAAAACCTAAATTAAACCTAAACCCTGATTCGTATGAACTATTTAACAAAAAAAAATTAAACCTAAACCCTCACAATAATGAACATAGGCAAAAACTAAAGTAAATAACATCAAACCCAGTATCAATTCTTCAAAACAGTAAACTTGTTGAAGTTTTTTTTTATCACAAATAATTGATCTACCTAACTGTCATTATACAAATATAAGATATATGAAGTAGAAAAAAGGACGTGGACCAAAAGAAGCGTGCACCTGTAGCAGTTATCATATGGCAAACAGACATCCACAAACGCAATAAAAAAATTTGTTTCATGGTACTTCTGACTGTAGCTTCCTCACAATTGTTTGTAGTACCAACAAATTCCATTTTCTTCGGATAAAAATATCGCCGGATTATTTTCCGGAGTTATACCCGTTTGGATCTAAAAGGTAAACGGAGGGTGTGAGTGAAGATGAATAAGGGATGGGTCGGGTAGTATAAACAAATACGCTAATGTGGTCCAGCCAAAGGGTTCGGGGAAAAAAAAACCCAACTTCACTATTCATAAGAACGCCCAATAAATGTAATTTTGTATAATGTATATACAGATAGCCTGCACCAACCTATTTCACTCTTGGCATTCACATAACCAAACACCCCTTTCCAATTCTACAAAATGTTTACACAGTACGTGATCTTGGATCCGCCAACCACCCGTCCTATCTAAATTTATATTTGCTCGATCTTCACACAATCCATTCATAAGACCTCAATTGAACTTCTTGAAAAAATTTCATATGTGATTCCAATTTTTTTCCAAACACCCGAAAATTATGATTTCACCAAATAAAGTATCCCATTGTCCAAACTACCGCTTTTCATATTGTTATATTTTTCGCTATTAGTGAGTAGTTATTAGTTGAGAAAAGTTATCCAATATTATTTAAAGATCCAATGAATCAATTCTAGTCATCCATTTTTTATAAAAAAAAGAAAAAAAAAACTTTTACCCTTTTTTAAAAAATTAAATATCTCGCAAACCGTTAATCGTTACGTGAAAATATCATAGCATCACGACGAGAGTTAAAAAATTCATCTATAGAGGGGCACTTCTATATACTTCGAGGAACTTTTTTTCGACATTTTACTGTAAGTGTTGAAATTTCCGTCTAGAAAATTCACATGTGATTTGCTATTTTCAAATCACATGTGCTTTTATGAAATCACATGTGATTTGTGAAATCACACGTGATTTGAAAATAGCAAATTACATGTGATTTCTCCAGACGCAAATTTTAATACCAAAACAAAACTCGGAAAAAAATGTTCGTCGAAAGTATATCGAAGTGACCGTCTACTGAAAGATAATTTTTTTATCGCGATGGTATATTTTTCGTCTCTTAACGATTTACCGTTTGCAAGATATTTTATTTTTGAAAAAATGTTGAAATTGGGTTTTTATTAATTTTGATATAAAAATGGATGAATAGGATTGGTTCATTGAATTTAGAGTAAAATACACGGTTGGTCCCTAATCTTGTACTTAAACATCACGCTGAGATAAAACTTGCTTTTTCATTGTGGGGAGTCCAAAACAAAGTTTTTATAGTCTAAATCAGTCCTTTGACCATTAATGCCCAGGTCAATGTCCCGTTATAGTCCATAAAATCCCGTTATCCGTTTATTATTGAGGGTTGAATCGTCTTATTACCTTGATGTACTATGTAGCAGATGTCTAATCCAATATCACGCCATAATGAATATAACTAAGCTGTGTGCTCATTGCTCATTCCCAAACTTGTTTCGAAAGCCTACCCAAAAAACCCTAATGCAATGTCAATCATCAAATCCAATAATCTAAGTAAGAAAATAACATGTAGCAACCTTGGATTTACTTTATGGCAAATCAGAGAACCTCCTTTCTTTGATGACCCTGAGAAGGAGGAAACTCTGCAATTGGGATATATGTTTTTTTTTTTAATTTTTTTTTAATTTTTTTTGGTTATAATCGTATACACCTATATATTAGCACGATTGTTTAAGTTATTCCCCTTTTAGGTAATTTTATCGTAACAGTGTTTTTTTACATTTTTTATACAGCGGATCAACCGGGTTCCTTTAGCATGAGGTTCCATCATAAAGGTATATTCAAATACTGGCCAGGTAGAATATATGATGGAGGTAAGGAATGCCTGGTTGATTATGTTGAAATCAATGAGGTATCTGTTGATGAAATGGATGCTCTCATGACCCAAATCGGTTATGATAATGGACAAACCAATTATTATTACTTTGTTAAGCCTGGTAGTACATTGGATGATGGATTGTTTAGTTTTCGTGAAGCTGCTAATCTTGAGTTGTTGAAAGACCTTGTCAAAGACCATAAGTTGATAGACGTGTATGTGGAAATAGGCAAGACAAGATTAGAGCTGTCTGAAATGTCCCCACAATTTATTAAGACTGTTTTTTGGGAGATGGATGAAAATAGTAGAAAAGTTGCTAGTGTTGCTATTCAATCTTGTTGTAGACGATTGGTGTTAGATGATCTTGATAATGAGCCTGCACTAGATCCTTTTATGCAACTTACACAAGTACCTATGGACCTCAATTATATTGGTGAATCTAATAATTTGCCAAACATTGAGCCTGTATTTTCCACCCTAGACACATCATTTGCTAGCCAACCTATTCATAACAGTGAGCGTGCTTTAGTACTTATTGATGAGGAAAATTCTATTAAGGAGCCTAATAATTTTTAGTTTAATCTGTTCTGAGTGACTCAGGGGAAGCAGTTAGAGAAAGTAGGAAGAGCACTAGTTGATGTCAATAACATGTTTCAGGAGCTTGATGTTGATGTAATTTTGTTTCAATTGACTCAGGATAAGCATTTAGGGGAAGTAGGAAGCTCATCTGTTTATGCCAATAACATGGAAGAGGATCATGTTGTTGATGCTACTCTGTTCCAAGAGAGTGAGATTAGTGACTTAGGCAATGCAGTTGATGATTCAATTCAAGCAAATGAAGAGAATATTTGTCAGGAGAATGATGCACAACTTGCTTTGGTCCAAGTAAGTCAGAGTAATGAGTTAGGTAAAGCAGGAACAACCACTAATATAAGTGATGACATGCATTTGGAAAATGATTGACATGTGATGGTTGATGATGTCTTTTACAGTGAGTATGTTTCTTACCCACAGGCAGACTTTGAAAATGGAGTTTATACCACATTCTTCTATTGTGGTCAGGACTTTCCTACTGCAATGGATGTAAAAAATAAGGTAAGAGAGCATTCAATAGAAACTAGGAGGGGGTTTATTTTTATGAAGAATGACAAAACAAGAATAAGGGTCAGATGTAAGGGTTGTGTTCCACTTTCAGGCCCAAGTGAAGGTCCTGGACTGGATATAGGCCCATCTAGAAAACCATTAACCAGAAGGGGTATAAATACATTGGTTTCGGGAAAAAAAGGACAATTGAAAAATACTCTGCCCATAGCTATTGTTTGTCAGCAGGCATGGTGAGACAGGTCCATGGTCAGTCAGAAAATATAATGAGCAACACACTTGTTTGCAATCAAGGGCAGTCAGAGCTTTTGACCTTAACTATATCTCAAAGCAAATTAGAGTACAAATTGAAACCAATCCATGGGTTCCTATCAAGTCTGTACATAATCAACTTACCAACCAATCCAAGCTTGAAGTGTCCCTACAGAAGGTTTTAAGGGCCAAAAAGTTAGCATTAACAAGCATCAGGGGTCAATTCAAGCTACAATTTACCAAGTTGAGAGATTATGTTCAAGAGTTGCAGAAGAGAAACCCTAATACAACAATAGTGATGAATGTGGAACGAACTGCAGATGAGGCTCTTCCAACGAGAGAATTCAAGAGAATATATGTTTGTTTAGGTGCACTGAAGGAAGGATTTAAAGCGTTTTGGAGATTGTTGTTGGGGCTGGATGCTTTTCCAATTCATGGTCCTTTGAATGGTCAACTGCTGACAGCTATGGGAATTGATAGCAACAATGGTATATACCCTTTAGCTTATGGTTTTGCTGAATCAGAAAACATAGGATCATGGACTTGGTTTCTTCATTGTTTATCCGATGATATCGCACTTAAGCCAACCTCAATCATCACTTTTATTACTGACATGCAAAAGGTACTCCCTTAATATGTTCATGAATTGAAGTCTCTTTGTTTTGAAACACACAGTAAACATATATCATTTTGTGTAGGATATAAGTGGAGCTTTAAGAGATGTTTTTCCAGATGCAAAACACAGATTTTGTATTAAAGGCATTCATGAGAAAATAAAACTTCAATGGAAAGGTAGGGCCTACAAAGACCATCTGTGGAAATGTGCAACAGCCTCAACTGTTGTACAGTTTGAGAAAGCTATGGCTGATTTCAAGAAATTTTATCAACCAGCCCATGATTGGCTAAGTAAGATAACACCGATCCATTGGTCAAGGTCACATAAGTCATCTATCTGTTTCAGTTAATTTGTATTTGTTAATGCAGTATACACAGTTATAATTAATACAAGTTTATTTGTAATCTTTAGGGAGAGCTCATTTTGATGTGTTACTTAATAACATGTGTCAAGTGTTTCATGACAAAATAATTGAGGATTTAAACAAACCAATTATTATAGCCTTAAAATACATCAGGAAATACTGTATGAAGAGGATAATGCATGTTCTTAGGGTGATTGAGAAGAGTGATGGGCCACTAACACCAACTGCATAACACATGCTAGAGGGTATTAAGAAAGAGGATGTTAAGTATAATATTTTATGGAATGGGGGAAGTAAGTTTCAGGTTAGTGGACAATGGGGGTGACCAATGTGTAGTTAATGTTGTAGTAAAGTCTTGTACTTGCATAAGATGGGAGAGAATCGGTTTACCATGTAAACATGTTGTTGCTACCAATTGGAATATGGCTTTAAATGGGCAACAAGTAGGAGCTGTAGAAACATGGGCTCATCCTTGTTACTATCTTCTCACTTAAGAGGAAACCTACAAACACCATGTCCAGCCTATAACTAGCAACAAACATTGGGAAAAATCAATTGTGCCAATGATTCCTCCCGAACTACCTTCTTTTATTTCTCCGTCACACGAGCCAACCGCTTGTGAACGGTCAACCGTAACAGATGATAAAAGGGCGACAGCCCGGGAGAAAATGCAAGTTTACCAAGGATTAAAAATATCCTTGGATCGTTTATGTCCTGGTGAGGCGTGACGTTCTGGTACAATGACTTGTGAATTGTTGAAAATAATATTAGTATAGGAAAAACAGGAATCTGATTGACTAACACTTGGAATGTGAATAGTAATAGCTCTGTCACAGCTACGTCAATAAAAACGTACAATCAGAAACCTAAAAATATAAAAGATATACAAATGTACGTTTAACTTAGATTAAACGTAAACGTGTAAAAACAAAACGATTATAACTATAGTAGGGATTTGCATGTCTTAGCGACTTAAATGCAAATTAAAGAAAATAAAAGTTAAAATCTATTAAATAAACGCTATCACTATTTTTACAAATCGATGAACGTTTATGATTTATAAAACAAAATAACTTAAATAAACTATCTTAACTAAAACGTAAACTTGAATTACTTAAAAACGTTGTTTAAAATGGAAACGAGCGTTATGTACGAAAATTACGCTGGAGCGCAAGCAAAAACGTAAATTATATGAAATAAAAGGCCTACGAGTGTAAAACTAATTTTATTACGTACTATATGACAAAAGAAAATTTTAGAAAAAAGATTTATATTTTTCTGATTATTATTTTATTTATTATGATTTAAATACTATAAAACACTAATTAAATGTTTAAAAATACTAAAACTTATTGGAAAAATATGAAACTTTTTGTAAAAATACTTTATGCTAATACAGATTTATAAAAAATACAAACACTGAAAAAGCTACTTTAAATAAGCTAGAAATAAGGGAATAAGTTCGTATAAGCTAAAGAGACAAAAGGGGTTATGTATTTAATTCTGTAGGATATGACCAAGACAAGTCCCAAGGGCAATTGGTATCCAGGTACACTCCTATCACGTTTCAAAGGGGGAGGTCTCAGGTTCGAGCCTGCCTACCCCCTTTTTGCAACAAACATTTTTTTTTTTGAAATTTTTCTTTACAAACTTATTAAGTACATTAATATAAGCATATTTATTAACTGGAACTTTTGCTAAAAACCAATAATAAGCTCAGTGATAGCTTATTTTTTTAACAGTGGGCTTTAAAATTGAATAAGCAAAAGATTAAGGCCAAATGGCTTTAAAGCTACTTAATAAGCAAAAGGGAAATGGGAATAAGCTAGACTAATTATAATAAGCTAATATGACCATTGAGAAAGTATAATGACTTATAAATAAGCACTAAACAATCCAAATAAGCACTTACTAACTGTTTGCACAGGACACTCTATGGATTACTAGGCACTTTCTAACTAAAATTTAAGCACTAAAATAAGCTAGAAAATGGAAATAAATGCTTGGATAAGTTAGATGACCAGCTCAGCTTTTCAAAAAGCTAAAAATCTAACTATGGCTTACACTAATAAGCTTGTGAGAGGCTTGAGAAAATCTTGAAAACACCACTGAGTCAATACTCAGTGAATGCTGAGTTTTGGACAAAAATAGAAACCACTTGCAGCCCTATCTAAAAAGCTAGAATTTGAAAAACTAAAATTGAAACTTCAATATGGCTAGGTTAGCTACATAAAAAGCCAAAAATCACAAGCTGAATCTCAAACAAGAGCTTTTGACAAGCTTGTGAAGATGGGTATAAAACTGTGCACAGAGCAGTTCTTGACTTTTATAAAAATGGAACCAAGTTGACTTTAATGAGATTTAGATCAATCTTATGCACTGATTATGATGTAATAAGCTACTATAAGACTATATTAAGCTATGTTAACAAGTTTTACACTAATATGCATGATTATTTAATAAAAAATCCTAACAGTGATTAACTAAGAGAGATTTAAAAAGACTTTTGACTTTTTAACTAACAAAGACTGGATTACAATGCTTATTTGAGTTACTAATGACTAATGAAACACAAGTAAAGCATAAACAATAACACAAGAAGCCTATAACTCAGTTACACAGGTAAATCCAAACACTCTTTTTCAAGATTGTTTTGATGCTTTTCAAAGCAACACCAAGATTAAGACCATGTAATTAATTGCAAACCTAATATAATAACTTAATAAGACCAAAGAAACATTAAATAACACAAATAACAACATAATATCAAGAAACTACACTTATACTAATAAAACTGTTAAAATAAGATTTATATGAACTACTAATTCTAATGAACTAACAACTGGTTTTAAGGTTTAATTTAACTTAACTACAACTAATGAACATGATCAAACAGAAATTTGAGCTAATGACTGCCTTATACAGTAAATTGCCAAAATGAATAAAAAAGCTTACAAGTTTGATCCAAGCTTAAACTGAGAACTGAGATGTATAAACACAACCTAATGCTTCCCCATAAGCTCTATACCAAGGCCATCCAGAATGTACCTTGCTCCAGCTTTCTTGTGTCTCTAACCATGGATTTTTATTTTTATCTAATTTATTTGGTATTTTTGGTATTTTTCTGTTTTTATAACTAGAACTGATTTCAAGGTATCTAATAGCTTTTATAAGCTATATGGGAGCTTACATGAGCTTAAGAGTCCAAAACATTAACTTCTAACAACATTCGAATCATCATGAAATTTTTAAACTTGAAATTTTACATAAACTGAGAACTTGGATTAAGACTAAAATTGATGCTTGCAAAAGTTTTACAGTACACTGAAATTACTAAAAACAGTACTTTAAAGCTTTAAATTACACTAGAATTGGAAAGTTAACTAAAAACGACCTAAACTAAACTAAATTACTCTACTATCCTTTCTTCTCTGCTTCTCCTCTTTCTTTATAGCCTTTTGATATTCCCCACATGCTTCTGAGCATTTCCCACCACCATTGGATGAATCAAAGCAATCCTATCCTTTGATTTGCAATTTGGCGCCAAAAGTCTTAAAGTAGGTTTTCTTCAATTAAAGCTTTTGGATGGATGTGGAGGTGGAGGGGGAATGTAAAACAGCTGGGGGGATAAGATAGGTGAGGTGGAAAGTGGTGGTGAGGTGGTAAAAACCACCTGGTTTCAGGTAAGCAGGGGTGAAGGAGAGAGAGCTACAGTACAGGCGGTTTTCTCTTATTTTAAATTTTGGACCGGGTTATGTATTTGGGCTGGTATTGGGCTTGGATGGATTAATATTGGATCCAGTTTGGTTTGTAGATATATAAGCCCAAGGACTAACTTTGCAATTTTTGCAAAGTTAAAGGACTGATCTTGTAGCTCTTCCAAAATTATAATAAGGACAAAACCTGCCAAATATGGTTAGTACAAGGACAAATGTTTCATAAAATTCCATTTTTATAAGTCCAAGGACTAAAATTGTCAACTTTGAAACTCTAGGGACCAAACTTGTAATTTTCCAAAAGTTTACCATAAGGACCATTCTTGTCATTTATGAATAGTACAAGGTTAAAATTTGATAATTTTCATTTTTTTAATTAACCAAGGACTATTTTTGACAATTTTCAAAGTTAAAGGACTAAAGTTGTCATTTTGTGATTTTTGAACTTTAAAGGGTTTGTTTTGACAACTTTTTAATTTCATGGACCTAAAATGATATTTTACAAGTTTTTTGAATTACCAGGGACTAATTTTGACAACTTTTGTAACTTGGGGGACTAAAACTGCCAATTATGCAAACTTGATACGTTTTTCACCAGATTTTGATGTTTTTGCATTTAAAACATATAAAACACTTGTTTGTGATATTTTTATCATTTTGATGTGTTTCTGAGTGTTTTCAGATGTTTTTGGCATTCTAAACAGTATAAAAATGATGAGTATTTAGACACTCATCAATCCCCCACACTAAGATATTGCTAGTCCCTAGCAATGATTTGAGAAAATTTAATGGATTTTATCTCTTTACCAAAAGCCATTACTTCTGGAGTAGCCAATTGTTTTAGTTCAAGTAAGAACCTTGGCACAACGATAACCAAATGATTTTGAGCAAATCATCAGCTGTGAACGGATTTGATTTGTCTTTACCAGAAGCCGTTTGCTTCTGGACTAGCCAACTCTTAGATAAATTATCAATATTATCTTTGGTGAGCCGATTACCAATTATGGATTTTCAACTGCCTTTACCACAAGCCATAAACTTGCGGGCTAGCCAACTCTTCACTTTTAAGGATATGGTGAGCTGAACACCATACAATTTTAGGCAAATTGCAAGCCATAAACGGATTTGAGATATCTTTACCAAGAGCCGTTTGCTCCTGGATTAGCCAATCCTTATGTGGGTTAGACATGGTGGATTGATTACCATTTGTTGTGTTTAGTACATAGTACTTCCACTAGATAAAAAATTTTAAAATTTGGCCATTTTGAGGGAAAAATGGACTAAAAGGGTACATTTATGATCAAATTCGCCAGAATTTCCCCCCCACACTTAGAAATGAATATTGTCCTCAATATTCAAAGTACCGGCTGTTATGCCGAAACTTAGAACGTAAAAAGATAACATTACTAGCTAAGTGTAGAAACACAACAATTATTCTCTTTTTTAATATTTACAATTTTCATTTATTTTGAAAATCTATATACAACATGTGGGGCATCTCCCCCACACTAGGGTGGTACACACGGGTGAAAACCCATGTTTAACTACTGTTTTTGATTACCGAGTCGCTAGTTTGACTCGGCCCCGCATTAAATTTGTTCATGGGGAAGTGAGTGGAAGAGATAATCTCCATCGGACTTTCATTCAAGATGTTTGTATAAACATTGAAGTACGTGAAAGTTCCACACCGATGAGATATACATAGAACCGGCTCATAATTGATAAATGAAAATGCCGGGATCAAAGATAATGTCTTCATTCCCGAAGGAGTGAAGAACAGGAGAAGCCACGGGATAGGTGAAGAAAAGAAAGAAAATCATGATGAAAATCATGACTAACTCATCTTCATCCATAGGAGAATTCATGATTTCTGGATCATGAATTTCATCATTTAAGCTCATTTGATCAAGACATATTCTGGGTGGGAGGGATGGGATTTTGATATCAAGCAAGTTCTCATGGTTGAGAACATTTCCCTCCGGAACACAAAGATCATTTATGTCTAGATCAAAATGGAAGTTATCATACTCTGGTAGAGATATGATATGAGTGAGTTCAAAGGAGAACTCCTCGTAAAGAGAATCATTCACATGATGTAAATTTGTGAACTCTTGCTCCATTATGGGCTCATCACTATCCTCGTCAAAGATTGGATTGTTAGAAATCCAAGTGAATTCAGATTCGAATTCAAATAGAGGATTGGTGAAAGTAGCTTTGAATGTTTCGGGAACAAGGTGATTAACATTCTCTATTGGACTGTTAGGGTGAGAAGTGAGTGAATGATCATTATAAAGGAGATTTTCAATTTCTCCTAAGTTGGCTTTGAAATCAAAGAGATCATCATCACTTTCTGATGAAAGTGGAATGAAATCGGAGAAAGTCTCAAAATGATCATTTGAACACTCAAGAGGGGAAAGAGGATCACACATATGCTCAAAAGTTCCCTGTGACTCTCTCGGGATTGGGACAAGGTCCTCAACACTAGACTTTATGAATTCGTCCGATTCCTTTTCAGGAACAGTGCTAAGATGCTCATCCCCCATGTTCAGAGAGTGAGTGGGAGCTTCGGGTGTGATGGCAGTTACATGAGAATGAATCTCAACTGCTGGAATATCCACTGATGAATTTAATGAATCTTCAAGTGTATCTTCATCATCACTATCATCAGGAATAAAACTGAATCTAGAGCTAGATCTGGCTGCTTTTTCGTTTGCAATTGATTCCCTAATAGATTTTTCAAAGTCAATTTGGGAATTTATTTTAGCAGCCTGCTCTTCAGCTAACAAAACTTCCATGGATTTCTCATGAGAGTTTTGAAATGACATAGCCGACTCCTCTTTAAGTTCTTTTAATAACTCCAGACCCTTTAGTAAAAAGTCTGTTGTAGTTTCATGAGGAATTGCTTGAATCAATTGGTACTGTGGAGGTTGGTCTTGAAATGATGTGTCAAAATTGTCACAAGGAAATGGATTCCCTGTTTGACAATCAGAGCTGAAATGGGGACCTCCACAGTTCTCACAACAATAAAACTGTTGAGCCTGGATTGGTGAATCATATGGATATTGGTCATAACCAAAGTTCTGAGCATCACTGGAAAACTGTTCATAGATAAACGTGTTTCCGGATTGACATTCAAATCCTTGGTGAGGACCTCCACAAAATTCACAGCAGTTATGTTGATTATATGAAGATAAGTCGGGCTGTGGTGGGTAATTAGAAAAATTTGAGGGGTCGTTAAATGAGTTCGGATTAGAATCATAATCAAATGAATTCCTCGAACCACAAAACAAACAACTCCCGTTCAGAATATCATTACCACACTGTACACACGTACACCAGCAACAGGGTGAACCATAAAGAGGCTCACCACAACCGACACAAGGAATAAACGATTCTATTTGAGAGTTATGAGAAGGAATCAGTTCATTCAAAGAATCAACAAAACCAACATGGTGATCTGAATGACTATTTAGACTCAAAGAACATTTTGAAAAATCCGGAGGTGGGACAAGTGGTGTGCTCTGAGAGCTAGCAATTTCCACCACTTCCGTTATGGTCTCCGGTTTTGGTTCTTGAGAAACGTGAAGATTAGGCAAGTCATTCTTGCTAGTCACCGTTCTAATTTCTGCATGTTTGCTTTTAACCGTAAATCGTGAAAGTGTATGATCAATTTTAGACGGCTTAGGAGCAATCGAGGGATTAGATCTTTGGATAACCGTAGGTTGGACGTACTTAGTACTTCCATTATCAGATGAAAGTACCTGATCCTTTGTCACCCCGGTTTCTCGTTCTATTTCCCTACGCAGAATAAATGGATCATCACGAACAACACGAATTCTAGACATTTGTGATAAAATAGGAAGTTTTTCAACTTCGTTCCAGATTTCGTCGTAGTCGAGAGATTCCATGAGAATAGAAGAAGTTTAGAATCAAAAGGATAGAGGGTAAAGGAATAAAGAATCAAAAAGGGTAAGAGGTTAAAGATGAATATTTTTGGATTTTTGAAAAACATACCATAAAAACAAAGAGTGAAAATATTTTTGGTGTTATCAACACTTTAGGAAAAGTGTTAATGAACTTTTTGATTTTCAGATAACTTTACAAAAAATTGTTTACAAACGATGGTATATGTGCAAGTACGGGTCTGGAAATGCTTAAAACACGCTTACAGCCTCCCCGGCAGCGGCGCCAAAATTTTATTCCTCCCGAACTACCTTCTTTTATTTCTCCGTCACACGAGCCAACCGCTTGTGAACGGTCAACCGTAACAGATGATAAAAGGGCGACAGCCCGGGAGAAAATGCAAGTTTACCAAGGATTAAAAATATCCTTGGATTGTTTATGTCCTGGTGAGGCGTGACGTTCTGGTACAATGACTTGTGAATTGTTGAAAATAATATTAGTATAGGAAAAACAGGAATCTGATTGACTAACACTTGGAATGTGAATAGTAATAGCTCTGTCACAGCTACGTCAATAAAAACGTACAATCAGAAACCTAAAAATATAAAAGATATACAAATGTACGTTTAACTTAGATTAAACGTAAACGTGTAAAAACAAAACGATTATAACTATAGTAGGGATTTGCATGTCTTAGCGACTTAAATGCAAATTAAAGAAAATAAAAGTTAAAATCTATTAAATAAACGCTATCACTATTTTTACAAATCGATGAACGTTTATGATTTATAAAACAAAATAACTTAAATAAACTATCTTAACTAAAACGTAAACTTGAATTACTTAAAAACGTTGTTTAAAATGGAAACGAGCGTTATGTACGAAAATTACGCTGGAGCGCAAGCAAAAACGTAAATTTTATGAAATAAAAGGCCTACGAGTGTAAAACTAATTTTATTACGTACTATATGACAAAAGAAAATTTTAGAAAAAAGATTTATATTTTTCTGATTATTATTTTATTTATTATGATTTAAATACTATAAAACACTAATTAAATGTTTAAAAATACTAAAACTTATTGGAAAAATCTGAAACTTTTTGTAAAAATACTTTATACTAATACAGATTTATAAAAAATACAAACACTGAAAAAGCTACTTTAAATAAGCTAGAAATAAGGGAATAAGTTCGTATAAGCTAAAGAGACAAAAGGGGTTATGTATTTAATTGTGTAGGATATGACCAAGACAAGTCCCAAGGGCAATTGGTATCCAGGTACACTCCTATCACGTTTCAAAGGGGGAGGTCTCAGGTTCGAGCCTGCCTACCCCCTTTTTGCAAAAACATTTTTTTTTTTGAAATTTTTCTTTACAAACTTATTAAGTACATTAATATAAGCATATTTATTAACTGGAACTTTTGCTAAAAACCAATAATAAGCTCAGTGATAGCTTATTTTTTTAACAGTGGGCTTTAAAATTGAATAAGCAAAAGATTAAGGCCAAATGGCTTTAAAGCTACTTAATAAGCAAAAGGGAAATGGGAATAAGCTAGACTAATTATAATAAGCTAATATGACCATTGAGAAAGTATAATGACTTATAAATAAGCACTAAACAATCCAAATAAGCACTTACTAACTGTTTGCACAGGACACTCTATGGATTACTAGGCACTTTCTAACTAAAATTTAAGCACTAAAATAAGCTAGAAAATGGAAATAAATGCTTGGATAAGTTAGATGACCAGCTCAGCTTTTCAAAAAGCTAAAAATCTAACTATGGCTTACACTAATAAGCTTGTGAGAGGCTTGAGAAAATCTTGAAAACACCACTGAGTCAATACTCAGTGAATGCTGAGTTTTGGACAAAAATAGAAACCACTTGCAGCCCTATCTAAAAAGCTAGAATTTGAAAAACTAAAATTGAAACTTCAATATGGCTAGGTTAGCTACATAAAAAGCCAAAAATCACAAGCTGAATCTCAAACAAGAGCTTTTGACAAGCTTGTGAAGATGGGTATAAAACTGTGCACAGAGCAGTTCTTGACTTTTATAAAAATGGAACCAAGTTGACTTTAATGAGATTTAGATCAATCTTATGCACTGATTATGATGTAATAAGCTACTATAAGACTATATTAAGCTATGTTAACAAGTTTTACACTAATATGCATGATTATTTAATAAAAAATCCTAACAGTGATTAACTAAGAGAGATTTAAAAAGACTTTTGACTTTTTAACTAACAAAGACTGGATTACAATGCTTATTTGAGTTACTAATGACTAATGAAACACAAGTAAAGCATAAACAATAACACAAGAAGCCTATAACTCAGTTACACAGGTAAATCCAAACACTCTTTTTCAAGATTGTTTTGATGCTTTTCAAAGCAACACCAAGATTAAGACCATGTAATTAATTGCAAACCTAATATAATAACTTAATAAGACCAAAGAAACATTAAATAACACAAATAACAACATAATATCAAGAAACTACACTTATACTAATAAAACTGTTAAAATAAGATTTATATGAACTACTAATTCTAATGAACTAACAACTGGTTTTAAGGTTTAATTTAACTTAACTACAACTAATGAACATGATCAAACAGAAATTTGAGCTAATGACTGCCTTATACAGTAAATTGCCAAAATGAATAAAAAAGCTTACAAGTTTGATCCAAGCTTAAACTGAGAACTGAGATGTATAAACACAACCTAATGCTTCCCCATAAGCTCTATACCAAGGCCATCCAGAATGTACCTTGCTCCAGCTTTCTTGTGTCTCTAACCATGGATTTTTATTTTTATCTAATTTATTTGGTATTTTTGGTATTTTTCTGTTTTTATAACTAGAACTGATTTCAAGGTATCTAATAGCTTTTATAAGCTATATGGGAGCTTACATGAGCTTAAGAGTCCAAAACATTAACTTCTAACAACATTCGAATCATCATGAAATTTTTAAACTTGAAATTTTACATAAACTGAGAACTTGGATTAAGACTAAAATTGATGCTTGCAAAAGTTTTACAGTACACTGAAATTACTAAAAACAGTACTTTAAAGCTTTAAATTACACTAGAATTGGAAAGTTAACTAAAAACGACCTAAACTAAACTAAATTACTCTACTATCCTTTCTTCTCTGCTTCTCCTCTTTCTTTATAGCCTTTTGATATTCCCCACATGCTTCTGAGCATTTCCCACCACCATTGGATGAGTCAAAGCAATCCTATCCTTTGATTTGCAATTTGGCGCCAAAAGTCTTAAAGTAGGTTTTCTTCAATTAAAGCTTTTGGATGGATGTGGAGGTGGAGGGGGAATGTAAAACAGCTGGGGGGATAAGATAGGTGAGGTGGAAAGTGCTGGTGAGGTGGTAAAAACCACCTGGTTTCAGGTAAGCAGGGGTGAAGGAGAGAGAGCTACAGTACAGGCGGTTTTCTCTTATTTTAAATTTTGGACCGGGTTATGTATTTGGGCTGGTATTGGGCTTGGATGGATTAATATTGGATCCAGTTTGGTTTGTAGATATATAAGCCCAAGGACTAACTTTGCAATTTCTGCAAAGTTAAAGGACTGATCTTGTAGCTCTTCCAAAATTATAATAAGGATAAAACCTGCCAAATATGGTTAGTACAAGGACAAATGTTTCATAAAATTCCATTTTTATAAGTCCAAGGACTAAAATTGTCAACTTTGAAACTCTAGGGACCAAACTTGTAATTTTCCAAAAGTTTACCATAAGGACCATTCTTGTCATTTATGAATAGTACAAGGTTAAAATTTGATAATTTTCATTTTTTTAATTAACCAAGGACTATTTTTGACAATTTTCAAAGTTAAAGGACTAAAGTTGTCATTTTGTGATTTTTGAACTTTAAAGGGTTTGTTTTGACAACTTTTTAATTTCATGGACCTAAAATGATATTTTACAAGTTTTTTGAATTACCAGGGACTAATTTTGACAACTTTTGTAACTTGGGGGACTAAAACTGCCAATTATGCAAACTTGATACGTTTTTCACCAGATTTTGATGTTTTTGCATTTAAAACATATAAAACACTTGTTTGTGATATTTTTATCATTTTGATGTGTTTCTGAGTGTTTTCAGATGTTTTTGGCATTCTAAACAGTATAAAAATGATGAGTATTTAGACACTCATCAGCCAACAACAATTGTTCCACCGAAATCTGAAACAACTCCGCCTAGGTCAAGAGGTAGTAAAAGAGTTAGGATAGCTCCTGAAAGTGAAGAGATTGTGAAGAATGGTAAGCTGTCAAGGGTTTGGAAGAGTGTTAAGTGTAGTATTTGTGGCATTGCTGGACACAACCGGGAACATGTATAGGGAATGGTGGAGCTGAAAGTAGTCAAACTGGCCATAAAAGAAATGTCAAACAAGTGCCTACAAAAGCTGCAGCAAAAAAGACACATCCTAAAGGTAACAAAGTAGCAGCAGATAAAGAAGCTGAAGGTACAGGTGTTGTTGAAAGTCAAGTTAGTGCAGTTTAAGGAAGTGGTGTTCAATCTGAAAATCAAGATCAAGCAACTGAATATCCCATCATACATGATGCATCCCTGTCTCAATCCTAACAACATCAAGATGAAGCAACAGAAGATCCCAGGATACAAGATGAATCCCTCTCTCAATCCCACCAACATCAAGATGAAGCAATTGCCGATCCCAACATACATGAGCAATCCCATTGTCAATCCCAGCAACATGATCAATCATAGTCTGATTCTCAGCTGCAGTCAAGTGATGTGTAAACAGTTTCTGCTTCAACCCAGCCTACTACACGAAGAATGACTAGGCATCAGGCTGCACTGGAAAGAATGATGGCCTCACCATAAGTCAATTTTGTTATGCTAATTAGCTAGACAATGTTTCCTCTAGTTTATTTCCTAAGGACAAGCTATGTACTCTAAAAACATATGTGTGTGTCTAACTGTAATTCTCATTCTTCGAAAAGTATATTTACGCATTTGGAATTATATCCATTTGCATTAACTATGGAACCATGTCATGTTTGTGTATTTTTATAGATTGACTAAGCTTGATGTGTGAATAGTTTGCATCAAAAGTAACCAAAGCTAAACAAAACCTTATAAGAATGTTGACAATTAAAAGTTAAACCTAAACAAATTGCTAACCATCTGCATAACCATAAGGCATTGAAAGTAAAAAACAAACCAAACTGAATACTTCATAACAATGTTGACAATTAAAAGTCAACTTTAATCTTAACCATGTGCATAAAGCCATAAACATATTGTTGATACAAAAGTTGGGCGTTCCTTGTTTGGGCTCCGGCTCTCGTACCAATTGATGATTGTTGCTTGAGACCTGCGCACTAAGAGACAGCAAACACCGTTAGGCTTACCGTGGGATTGTTTCCCACGATAATCCTCCGGCGTGAGAGTAAGTAATCGATTTAGGGTTAAAGGAGAGTTAGGGTTTGTAGATCGTACCTTTAACGAGGGATGTGATTCCTTTTATATACATACGGAATCCTTGTTGGTTCCGTGTTCCTCAACCTTTGGCGTATCCCGCCTAAGTCGGTTGGGGAATGATTATCTCCATAATTAGAAGATATCTGATATCGTGTTCCGTAATCAACATTGGGCTTAGGCCTTCGTGGGCCCAAACAGTTATCGACGTAGCCTAGTTCGTGCTGGGCTTATTAGTATTGGGCTTTGGTCGGGCTCATGACCCGAATATAGACTATACGTCATCATGTCCCCCCAGTTTAGTATGCCCAGTGATGGACTGCGGATGCTAGACTAATTACTGCAGTCATTAACAAACTACGAAGCGTAGCAAAGAAGCCGAAAAAGATATCTACCGATACATTGTATCTAGACATAGTATTTGAAAATGGACGCCTCGTTATTCGGGGGAAAGTAACTGCAGCAGCGTCACATCAAGTGATCTGGTCCACATGTTTGTGATAGTGGACTCCACGTGTCGCTCATCGCATGAATGAGGAAGCTTATATAACCATCCGCCTCATTTTAACTGTGTTTCTCACAGTGAAAAAATTCAATCCGCCATTGTTAAGAAACCTTTCATTTGCAAAACAGAAAACTGCCTATTCCAAAGGTAACCATGCTTGCGCCTTTTAAAAAGAAAGATAGTACCATGGTCAAACAGCTATCTGATTTCACCTCCGATATAACTGAGGGTGAACTTCTAGAGTTCACCTCCGATTATTTTATACCACTTGACATGCATCCGGTTGTTCCGGATGCGCGAGCATCTATTGCAGACTTCCCCGAAGGAAAAGTAAGGGTATACACACGTTTTTTCGAGTTTGCGAATCAACGTGTACCCATATCCCTATTTCTGTACGACGTATTGAATTATTATCAGCTGCACCTATCCCAGCTGCACTGCATCGGTGCAGCGAAGATCACCAATTTCGAGGTTAATTACTGATTACTGGCGATTAACCCGACTATTCACCTATTCCGTGCATTTTACCACACAACGTGGTCACACGGGTGGGTCTCCTTCGCTAAACGCGCTGGGCGCTTCCAGTGTTATACAGAAAAACTGGACGCGCTCAGGATATGGAGAGAGACTTTCTTCTGGGTAGACGATGTGTGCTTCCCACCGCGTTTTGAATTTTATACCTAGGGGACATTGCCGAGGGATGAGTGATCGGTGCCAAACCGTCAAGTTATCTCACACAAGCTAGCCACTTGTGAATGGCTAACCGTAAGAAACTTAAAACAGTTCAGACACCAATGCAATGAAGATCATGAGAGTATAGGGTTTCCCCAGGTCGTTATGTCCCAACGAGCTGTGCGATGAATCACCAGACGAATAGTGATCGAGAGGATTTGAACGGAAAAGAGTTTTGATTTATTATAACTACAGAAAAAGTATATAAATTACAAGGGCTTAAATGCAAATTAAAGAAAGTTAAAAAGATAAAATATATTAAATAAACGCTATCACTATTTGCAAAATGATGTTTTTCTTGATTTATAAAACAAAATAACTTAAATAAACTATTTTAATTAAAACGTAAACCTAAATTACCTAAAAACGTGACCTAGAATGAAAACGCACGTTATATGTAAAAATTACGCGAGTGCGCAAGTAAAAACGTAAAATTTGTGAAATAAAAGTCCTACGAGTGTAAAAACAATTTTCCTACATTCTAATTGACTAAAAATAATTTTAGGAAAAAGCGGAATATTTTTTTGAGTTTTTATTTATTTATTATGAATTAAAAACTAGATTTAACTAATTAATTAATTAAAAATACTAAATGATTTTGGAAAAATCTGAAAATTTCACAGAAAATACTTTAAGCATCACTGATATTAAGAAAAATAAAAAACGTGGGTGGTGCTTTGAGAAATAAGCTAAAAATAAGCTAACTAAGTGCTTAAGGCTAAACTGCCAACCCTACTTAAATATTTGGTTGTGTAAAGAAATAACCAAGGAAGTCCCAAGGGCAATTGGCATACAGGTACCCTCTAACACTCTCATAAGGGAGAGGTCTCAGGTTCGAACCCTGCCTCTCCCTTTTTGCAACTTTCTTTTTTTTTTCTTGATTTTCTTTTTGAAACTTGTTTATAAGATAGAAATGAGACTTTTTTGTAAAAACTTTGTTTGTCATACACTTGGAATAAGCAGTTGGAACTGCTTATTACCCACAGGTATGGGCAGTTACAAACAAACACCCTTTTTGGTGACTGATGAGCACAAATAAGCAACAAATGAGCAGATGTTCAATCAAATAAGCTAGCATGCATATGAGATAAATAAAATAAGCTAAGGTTAACAGGAATAAAGCTATACTAAAGGGAAATAAGCAGTTTTGAAGAATTAAGGCTAAACTAAAAACTAAGGGGCTGTTAAGGAGACTAAGCATACAAAGGACAAAATAAGCAAGCAATAAGCACTAATAAGAAATATTATTAACTAACCTAATCCAAATACATGACAAGAGCTTAATCAGACAAAAACTAAGCTGAAACAGGAACCTGATAAGCACTTTAAGAATCAAAACAAGCTGCTGAAGAGAGTTGCAGCAGAACAGGCCAATGAGACTACTTTGAAGCTTATTCTGAATAAGCTAAGGAATGAATGAGCTTATGAGCTTCTGAGAATATCAAACCCACCTACCTAGCTTTGTTTTGCCTCCCATTTCTGACCCAATATAAGCTGAATCAGCTTATAAATAAGCTAAGGAAAATCCTGCAGATTGGGTTTTAGAACTGTGCACAGGACATGTAAGTGCCCAAACCACCCACTTTGAACCCACTGCAGCCCTAGTAAAACATTTTTGTGAATTTTTTCCTCTTAACCACAGTTAAACAAGCTGGTGAAATGTCTATTTTTATTTTTTATTAATTTTTATCATCACAAAATGTTGACTAAACTGCCATAGATAATCTTACAGAATCCAAATTTTTTACGACTAAGAAAAACTTTAAACCTTTTGAAATCTTGTAAAACCTTTTCCAATCATAAAACTTGACTCAGAATCCTAAAAACAGTTTTGACTTGACTGGTCAAAGTGGGTAGAAAGAGATTCTAGACCCAAACTAAGGTTAAGCCAAACACCCCTTCTAAACTCTAAATTGCAATTTAAAGACAAACAATGCTGGAAAACTTGATGGAATCTGTATCTTATTGAATCAACAACTTAAATTAACATAAAGCTTTACATTCTAACATAATGAAAACGAAAATTGAAGTGAAATTGAATTTAGCTTTGAACTTTGACTTTCGTTGACTCAACTTGATTTTTTTTATAAAAACTGAATAATATTGCAAGCATAAACATGTATAAGCTCATACAAGCTTTAATGATTTAATGAGCTTATATGAGCTTATCTTAACAGTAACTCTAACTCAAATCAGTTCAAGCTTTTCACAACTAAATGACAAGAATTAAAGAAGAAATTGAAAATTGCATTAAGTAGAAGATGAGAGTACTATTTAAAACAAGAATTACAAATGATTTAACTACTGAAAATAACTAGATTGACAGGAAATTAAAATACGACATACATGAGAAATAAAACTAAAAAAAAAACTCCTTTCACTCTCTCTTCTTCCTCCTTTTTATAGCAACTGTCCTCCCACTTGACCTCTGAACAAATCCCACTTGAATTCTTGGCCATTGGATTACTTGAGTGGTTTATAGCCATTGATGGCTTTTTTGGCGGGAAATGTATTTTTGTCAGTTGGCTCTGATAACTTGGACAGGGAAGGAAACATTTAATGCATCTTGGCTTGGGGTGTTTAGAGGGTAGGATGGGTGTGATGATGATGGAGGGTGAGCGTGGGTGGTTTTTGCAGGCATAGGTGATGATGAGGGGGAAGGGGTAACCCGTGAGTGGTTTAATATTCAATCCGTGGGTGAGTTGGTTCGGGTAAAAAAGGGTGGGTTTTATTATTGGACCGGGTAAAGGGTCAAAGGGGTAATGGGCCATGGAATATTGGGCTTGGGATTAAAATTGAACCCATTTGAGACATTAGGGACTAAAACTGCCAAACTGAAATTCCAGGGACCAACGTGTAAATTTTGAAAAGTGATCCAAGGGCTATACATGTAAATCTCAAATAGTTGAAGGACCATTTTTGCCAATTGTGAAATTCCAAGGACTAAACATGACCATTCTGAAAATCCAGGGATCAAAACTGTAATTTCTCAAAACTTTTGGAACTTTTCACCAAAGGATTAATTATGACAATTTATGATTCCAAAAGGACCTTTGGTGACTTTTCTTTTGAAATAAGTGCTCAGGGACTATTTCTGACAATTTTTGAAACTTGGGGGACTGAAACTGCCAATTATGCAAACTTAGCTCATTTTTCATCTGATTTTAAACATTTTGCATCTGAAACATATAAAATGCAATTTTGGAATATTTTCAGTATTTTGATGCATTTCTGAGCATTTTTAAATGTTTTGCAGTTCAGATTTAACCAAAAATGATGAGTATTTACACACTCATCAATCCCCACACTAAACTATTGCTAGTCCCTAGCAATCTTTTGAGAAAAAAACTTAATGGATTTGAATCTTTTTACCAAAAGCCATTACTTCTGGAGTAGCCAAATGTTTCAGTTCAAGTAAGAACCTTGGTACACTGATAACCATGTGATTTTGAGCAAACCACCAGCTTTCAACGGTTTTGATTTGTCTTTACCAGAAGCCGTTTGCTTCTGGACTAGCCAACTCTTAGATAAATTATCTATATTATCTTTGGTGAGCTGATTACCAATTATGGTTTTTCCACTGCCTTTACCACAAGCCATAAACTTGCGGGCTAGCCAACTCTTCACTAATTAAAGATATGGTGAGCTGAATACCATACAATTTTGGGCAAATTGCAAGCCGTAAACGGATTTGATATATCTTTACCAAGAGCCGTTTGCTCCTGGATTAGCCAATCCTTATGTGGGTTAGACATGGCGGACTGATTACCATTTGCTGAGTAAGTGCAAAACACTTACTCCAAAAAAAAAAAAAAATTTGGCCAAAAATGGGGGAATTGGTCGATATAATTACATGATAAAATTCGTGAGAATTCCCCCCCACACTAGAAATGAATATTGCCCTCAATATTCAAAGTACCGGCGGTTATGCCGAAACATAGAACGTAAAAGGGAAATACTACGGCCATTATTTGAAAGTTTTTTTTTTTTTTTTTTTTTTTTTTTTTTTTTTTTTTTTTTTGAAAACTTATATATATACACAACATGTGGGGCAACTCCCCCACACTAGGGTGGTACACATGGGTGAAAACCCATATTTAACTACTGTTTTTGATTACCGAGTCGCTAGCTTGACTCGACCCCAAATTAATTTGTTCATGGGGAAGTAAGTGGAAGAGACAATCTCCATCGGACTTTCATTCAAGATGTTTGGACAAACATTTGAAGCACGTGAAAGTTCCACACCGATGAGATATATTCCCGGCTCAAGATAATGGTACATGGAAATGCCGGGATCAAAGATAATGTCTTCATTCCCGAAGGAGTGAAGAACAGGAGAAGTGACAGAATATATGAAGAAAAGAAAGAAAATCATGATAAAAATCATGACTAACTCTTCATCCTCAATAGGAGAATTCATAGTTTCATGAATCTCATCAGTTAAGCTCGCTTGATCAAGACATATTATGGGTGTGTCTAGATCAAAGTAGAAATTATCATACTCCGGCGGAGGTATGATATGAGTGAGTTTGTTGGAATCACTCCTAAACAGTATTTCAAGTATTTATATTTCATATGTAATAGGTAGCTTTATTCTGGCCTTTATGTTTGTTTAAGGTCCAGCTTATGTAGAAGGCCCATAAGCTGAGGCCCAAGCCCAATAAGGAATAGGGAAGGAGAGGGAGTGTTGCCCTAGCTCCTTGCCTATATAAACTATTGTAAACCCTCATTTGAGGGTTGGTTGTTCAAGTTTTCTCTTTCACTACACTCTACGCATAACCGGTCGAGTATACTTGTGTGTGTGTGTTTGGTTTACTTGTTCAATCGCCTTATCTCTTCTCTCATAAGCTTGTGTTGTAAAACTAGTGACCTAACAGTGGTATCAATCGCCAAATAGTTGGGTGTACTCGTTTGTTTTTGAAGTTTTTGGTTTGGGTTTACGCGTAAAGATAACATAATCTTTGGTACGCTTAAAAACTAATTTTTTACACTTTTGAATCCAAGATTCTTGTACTTTCAACGTTATTAGGTGTTAAACTATTGGTTTTTGGCAAAAAGTTTGGAACTTTACGTGTTTTTCCTTGTTTTTTAAGCTCGTTTTTGTACGCAAGTGTTATCCTACGCGTAACTGTTTTAAGTGCTTTGGATCATCAAGTTTCACACTTTTGTGTTATTTTGGTGTTATTGAAGCTATTTCAACACACAAAAACTGGTTTAGAAACACATTTGAATAGAATCAAAGTTACAAGTAATCTTACGCGTAACAAAACCCTAAAATTACGCGTAAGACTTTCCTTGGTTTGATCTTCAATTTTCTGGTTTATTCCGTGTTTTCTTACTTGGATAAGTCTGAAAATACGTCGACTTTGGATATCTTTTGCACTGTGAAGTGTAAAAGATCACTTGGGATAAAACCCTAATCTTACGCTTAAGCATAAAGCTTACGCGTAGAAAATCTTACGCTTAAGATTCATCTTACGCGTAGACTTAGTCCTACGCATAAGGTAATCCTACGCCTAACTTTCTACGCCTAACTTACTGTTTACGCATAACATTAGTCTTTTTTCCTGCTTACGCGTAAGCTAAATACTACGCGTAACTATTCTTGTTACGCGTAACTTTTGGTGTTTTTACGCATAAGTGCTACTTGGTTCTTGTCATTTCTACGCCTAAGGATACTTCATCAACAAAGGTTCATTCGACTACAAAGATCCATTCTTACTTCACAAGTTTATCTTCATGTCTCAACCACCATACTCTAACTATTTCCCTCACACTTATAATCAACAACAACAACAATTAACTCCACAACATCAACAATGGAATCAACAACAAGCAATTTATCAACAACAATTTAATCAGCAACATACTCAACAACTTGGTGCAATTCCACAACCACAAATGGTTCAACCACAACCAAGCATTCAAGTTCAACCCTACACAACTGATTTCAATCAACATCCATCACGGACAACTATGAAGGAACCCACTTGGTTTGCTAAGATGTGTGAAGCTTTAAGCAGCCAACAATCAATTCATGAAGCTGGATCACTTGATAGACCTCCAATGCTCACTCCAGGAAACTACGATCAATGGGTGATAAGGTTCTTTAGGTTCTGTGATCTGAAGAAGCCACACGGAAAGTTCTTAAAGAAGGTTATCTTAGAAGGTCCATTTGAGATGCCTACTGTCACTATACCCGGAGATCCAACTGCTGTTCCACCAAGAGATGAACAAATCAACATTGCTACTATTGCAGATCTAAATGCTACAGAACTTCTACACTATGAAGCTGATGAACTTGCAATGGAATACATCCTCTTAGGATTACCAAACCCAATTCTTCGTAGTGTTGATGCTCAAAAGACTGCACAAAAAATGTGGGATCATATTCGTCTTCTTATGGAAGGATCTGTACTCAATCAGGAGGATTTGGAATCCAAAATTTACTTGGCGTATGAACACTTCATGATTGAACCTGGAGAGACACTTGAGTCATATCATCACCGATTTTCAGACATCATCAATGATTTGGATAAACACAACATCATCATGCCAAGAATAGCAGTGAATACTAAGTTCCTGAGTAGTCTTGGTCCAGAATGGGAGAAGTATGTCATTTTTCTCCGTCAAGCGAAGAATATGCATCATTCTACTTATGGATTGTTGTACGATTACTTGAAGCCTCATGAGAAGGAAGTTGATCGGGAACGGATTCTTCGTGCTCAAATTGCTAAACAATCACAACCGGACAATCAACAACTTGCCTTGTATGCTCAACAGAATTATCCCTCTCAACCAGCAACTCAACCAACTGCTTCCAACACACCTTCACAGCAACAACCTCAACCTCAACAAAATCAATTGGTCCCATACAGCAACAATGCTCAAGCATATGTCAGTGAAGCTACTGAGGAAATCGATCCATTCGAAGCATTGCAACAAGGATTTGTGATGATTGCTAATGCTTTTGGCCGTTACACCAACAAATCCAACAATCGTCTTCGTTCCTCATCTAACACACGGACTCAAGCTGTTGTGAACAATGGACGTGTTGAAGTTCAGAATCGTGATTATGGTCGTCAGATGAGCGGTGGTCAAGGGTTTAATGCTGTGGGTAGGAATAACAACAGAGCTCAAGTGGTGGAACAGGGAAATGCTCAGAATCGGTTAAATGGTCTTCGATGCTACAACTGCAATGAGAAGGGACACCTGGCTAATGCATGCCCAAAGCCAAGGACTAGGGGCAGTGCTTATTTCAAAGAGGCCTTACTTTTGGCTCTTAAGGATGAAGCCGGTGGATCTCTCACAAACAAAGAACAGAGCTTTATGGCAGATGCAGACTCAGATGATGATATGGAGGACTTGCAGGCTAATGCAGCTGTTATGTTGATGGCTAATATGCATGAGCTACACATGAGTGATTCAGGCCCAGTGTATGACACTGATGGCTTGTCTCAGGTACCCGAACAAACCATCATCATATCTGAACTAATATCTCCGCCAATATCTGAATCCGGCACGGATCAGACTGTTCAAAATGAGTCTTCTACATCTTCTTCTGATGATTTTCAAGTTAACCCTGTAGTTACATTTGACGATCAAGATGACCTTATGGTCTCCTTTGATAATCAAATTGACTCCGTGGTCGTACTTGAGGATCTAAAGAATGATCATGTTGAGACTCACGTTGAACAAGATGATCTGTTGCCTCACCCGGATTTTGCTCGGTTAATTCAAGACCATAAAATCAAAATGGAGGAATGTTATGCATTAAATCAATCCTTAAAAAGCAAAAATGCACTGTTAACCAAGGATTTTGAATGTTTACAAATGCAACTCAACTTTTTCAAAACTCAAGAAAACCGTGAAAAAGGTTTTGAAGCCGCTTTTGCAAAATCTCATCAAAACGAAAAATATTTAGAGAGACAGATGCGTGATCTAGCCGCCTCGAAGAATGCTTTATTGTCCGAATTAGAACAACTGAAACATGAACATAAAAAGCAAATTAACGCTCTCACCTTGGAAAATCAAAATGCTAAGGCTGAGTTTTTAAATTGTCAAAAACAGTTCTCCGCATACAAAAAGCATTCAACGAATCGGGTAGATGACCTTCTTGCAGAAATTCTCGGTTTGCAAAACAAACTTAAAGAGTTTAAAACTGTTGTTTACAAACATGGTGAATCCGTAACAGCTATTGAAAAGTTTACCTTAAAACCTAATCCTAATGGATATGGAAAAAATCTAGCTGATTACAAACCAAAGCTTTCACTAAAAACATTCAAACCAACTCCTGAAGTTTCCAGTGCACAATACAAAATTGATAATACTGTCATGAGTGTTGTTGAATATCATCGTCAAGAGGAATTAGATGCAGAAGACGAGAGTCGATCAAAATTAAAAACCGTTGTTTACAACAAACCTTTTAATTATAAAAACGCGGTCACTTTCGTCACACCAACGGATTCTTCTAACACACCAAGGGTTATCATCAAAACACCCGAGTCTTCTATTGTTAATCCCAAAACAGTCTTTGCACAAACTTATGGTCCTTTACCTTCCATTAGCGAAGTAAACTCACAACCTGAAAATCGAAAAATTCTTCGATATTTTGACATTTTCATGGCTGACCTCAAAATTTTACAACATGAGATAGAATATCGATCTGAAATAAAAGTTGAACATTTTCAATCGCCTCTGGCGCGAGAACAAAGAGACATTTTTCAGAAAAATCTTTTACCTAATGTTAAAAACTTGAAAAGTTGTGCAATTGCCTGGGAAAAGGATTTTCATAAGGAACTTGGGGTAATGAAAAACGTTTTCGAGAAAACAGAAACATCTATTACTAACACAAAACGCAAAAAGAAACTGTTGAGAAAAGATGTTGATCGACTCTTGGAAGATGTTATCTGTGCTGATATCCATAATGTTGTGCTATTCTATTCGTTGCCATATGCATCTGATCATATCTCTGCTGATACTGTTGACACTGTTGTTACTGTTGAAAACACCGATAATGTGCTTCAGATCGAGTCTTTAAAAGCTGAAAATAAACGATTACACACGGAAATTTACAATGCAAAACGACGTCTACATTGGTGTGAAAAAGATATTCACAACCATCAACTTAGTTTTCAAAAGAAAATCGCTCAATTGAGTGCAAAATCTTCTGATACTAAAATTGAGCATCTGGATGATCAAAACGTGTCTTTGAAAAGTCAAATCTCAAAATATGAACAAGAACTTTTAAAAGTTAAACAGGAATATGGTGTCATATTTGATTTACTCAAAAAGACTCGAGATGAAGCATCTAATGAACTTGATCACTATCTGGCTCACACTAGAGAAGTCATGAATTTTGCTGGTAATCTTCGTTCTGAAAATCAAGATCTGATTCACACCATCTCTAAGTTACGGGAAATGTTAGGAAAGTATGAACAACTCCCGCCTACTGTGATTAAGAGATTAGCACCAGTCACACTTAGTAATCGTGAACCTAGAATTCCCACTGCCAAATCACAAGTTACTAATGTGTTTCCCTCTACTGAAACAGGAATAGTTGCATCTTTTCCAAACATCCGCACTTCACAGCCTAGGAGCACTCAAACGAAGAATAGGAAGTTGCGACCTAAGAAAAGATCAATAAGGAATGCTAAAGTAGAAGAACACCCTAGGACTCTGAATAAAACTCATGTTACTTCCACTATAGATGTTGCGTCTGGCAAATGTAATAGAAATAGTGATGTAACGAATGCTAAACCGTTAAGTACCTTTGATATTCAGTATGATGCACCTTGTGATATTTGTCAAAAGAGTATGAATTCTGATTGTCATGACAAATGTGTTGCTAAAGCTATAATCTCTAGATTACGGAATCCTAAGAATCGGAATACCTCTAGGCCCACTAATCATTCTAAGTCTGTGCTTGGTAAACCACCTTCTTTAGATTCTAAGGCAACCATTGCTATCACAGTAGCTCCCACTACACCTCCTAAGAATGTAGTATCATCTAGTGCTTTCACTAAGACTAAAGCAAAGAGTAGTTATAGATGGCAGAAATGGATATATAACACACTTGGATTTAAATGGATGCCTAAACTTATCAATGTGTGTATGTCTAATGTACCTGCTTCGGAACCCTCTAACATTTCGGGTTCCACATCTACTTCTATTCCATCTGTGTCGTCTGTGTGTAATGCAGGTGATACAGATCATTCTCTGGATTGTTGATAGCGGATGTTCCCGACACATGACAGGCAATCTTAAACTGTTATCAAACTTTATTGCAAAGTTCATTGGCACTGTCAGATTCGGGAACGATCACTTCGCAGCCATCATGGGCTACGGAGATTATATTAATGGGAACATCGAAATCAGCAGGGTTTACTATGTGGAAGGCCTCGGTCACAATCTGTTTTCAGTAGGTCAATTTTGTGATGGAGATTTGGAGGTCGCTTTCAGGGAGAAAACTTGTTTCATTCGTGATCTACAAGGAAACGACCTTATGTCTGGCTCGCGTAATTCTAGTCTCTACACTATCTCTATGCAAGACATGGTTGCTTCATCTCCCATCTGCTTACTTTCTAAGGCAACATCAACAAAATCTTGGCTATGGCACCGTCGTCTCTCACATCTAAACTTTCAAACCATCACCAACCTTGCTCGACACAAACTAGTTGAAGGACTCCCACGATTCCGGTATTCAAAAGATCACCTTTGCTCAGCATGTGAACAAGGGAAAAGCACTCGTACTCATTTTCCTTCAAAGGTGGAACACAGCTATCAGCATGTGCTTCATCTTCTTCACATGGATTTGTGTGGCCCGATGCGTGTGCAAACGATCAACGGCAAACGCTACATCTTAGTAATTGTTGATGACTACTCACGATGGACTTGGGTCTATTTCCTTCGTAGCAAAGACCAAGCTCCACAAATGATCATCACCTTTCTCACAAAGATACAGGTTCAGCTCCGCAACACCGTCAGGATTATTCGGACAGACAAAGGAACTGAATTTGTTAACAAAACCCTTCGTGAATTTTATGAGAAAGTGAGAATTCAGCATCAAACATCTATTGCACGGACACCTGAACAAAACGGAGTTGTTGAAAGACGAAACCGAACGTTAGTGGAAGCTGCAAGAACAATGTTAATCAATGCTAAACTTCCAGATTACTTATGGGCAGAAGCTGTATCTACTGCATGCTATACTCAAAACCGTTCTATGATCACAAAACGCCACAACAAAACACCTTTTGAGCTTGTTCACAACTATAAACCGAACCTCAAACACTTTCATGTATTTGGATCCCTTTGCTATCCGAATAATGATCGTGATGATTTTGGAAAGCTCAAAGCAAAAGCTGATATTGGAGTCTTTATTGGATACTGTGATAATTCTAAAGGTTTCAGAATCTGGAATCGTCGTACTAAGGAGGTAATGGAAACGATTCATGCTCATTTCGATGAACTCACGGAAATGGCTTCTGAGTATAACAGCTTAGAACCCGGTCACAACCGTTTAAACTTCCCTCAACCCCCATCATCAGCTGAAGAAAGCCCTCAGCTAACTCGTCAACAAATGGAAAGGTTATTTGCTCCTCTGTTCTGTGACGATATTGATGAACGTGCTCCTGGTGTATCCGCTGTTTCCGCTGCACAACCTGATAATATTCCTATACCTGATACACCTGCTACAACAACTACTGTTGAAGATGCACCTACACCAATTGACTCCAACACAACAGTTGAACACACCGCTTCCAACAATGATGAACCAGCTGATGATATTCTGAATGAAGTACCCCCACCTGCAGATTTTGATCCAAATGCGTTCTTCAACCCGTTTGCTAATGAGACTGCTGCACCAGATGTTGCGGAATCTTCAACAAACCATTTGAATCCTCAGAATCTGCACAATGTATACCAGCATCAACCCTCTACACATAGATGGACAAAAGACCATCCTCTGGCTAACATCATTGGCAACCCGAATCAATCAGTCGTTACGAGACAACGTCTTCACTCAGATGGTGAACACTGCATTTATGCACTCACTGTCTGCCAATCAGAACCTAAAAACATTAAAGACGCAATGACAAAAGACAACTGGATTGAATCCATGCAAGAAGAACTCAACCAATTCAAACGTCTGGAAGTATGGGAACTGGTTGAAAGACCAACAGGGGTCTACGTCATTGGTCTAAAATGGATTTGGAAAAACAAATTGGATGCTGAAGGGAATGTCATCCGAAACAAGTCACGGCTAGTTGCTAAGGGTTATCGTCAGGAAGAAGGGATAGACTTTGAAGAATCTTTTGCTCCGGTTGCTCGTCTTGAGGCTGTTCGGATATTTCTTGCATTCGCGGCTCACATGAACATGACGGTCTATCAGATGGATGTCAAAACGGCGTTTCTCAATGGGCAACTTAAAGAAACGGTCTATTTCAGCCAACCAGATGGATTCGTTAATCCTGAGTTCCCGAACCATGTTTACAAACTGAACAAAGCTCTCTATGGTCTCAAACAAGCCCCTCGGGCATGGTACGATAAGCTATCATCTTTTCTCATTGCCAATAATTTCACCAAAGGCTCGGTTGACCCAACTCTTTTCATACAATATCACGAGGCACACATCTTAATTGTTCAAATTTACGTGGATGACATCATTTTTGGGTCAACACATAAAAAGTTTTCAATCGCTTTTGCAAAACTCATGAAGAAAAATTTTGAAATGTCCATGATGGGTGAACTTACGTTCTTTCTAGAACTGCAAGTTCATCAATCACCCCGTGGTATTTTCTTGAGTCAGTCCAAATATGCCCTTGAACTGTTAAACAAATTTGGAATGAATACCTGTGATACTTATGCCACACCAATGGCTCATACCAAGAAGCTAGATGCTGATTTACATGGGAAATTAGTTGACCCCACCAAATACCGAAGTATTATTGGGTCCCTCATGTATCTAACAGCTAGCAGACCTGATATTGTCTTTGCCGTTTATCTATGCTCCCGTTATCAGTCGCGACCAACTGAAACCCACCTCTCTGAGGCTAAAAGAATCCTCCGATACATAAAGGGAACCATTAATTTGGGGATCTGGTATCCGAAGGATTCTGGTTTTGAACTAATCGCTTTTTCAGACGCTGATCACGCAGGATGCTTAGACTCAAGGAAAAGTACTTCAGGAGCTCTACAATTTCTCGGTGATAAATTGGTGTCTTGGCAATCAAAGAAGCAGGATTGTACATCGCTGTCATCAACTGAAGCAGAATATGTAGCCATGTCCGCGTGTTGTGCTCAAGTCATTTGGATGAGAACACAACTCAAAGACTATGGTTACGTATTTGACAGAATCCCGATGTACTGCGACAATCGGAGTGCCATTGCAATCTCGTGCAACTCAGTTCAGCACTCGAAATCAAAGCACATTGATCTACGCTATCATTTCATCAAGGACCATGTGGAACAGGGTACCGTTGAATTATACTTTGTGGGTACTGAATACCAATTGGCAGATCTGCTCACAAAAGCCTTGCCTCCCGCTCGGTTTAATGAGTTGGTCCACCGAATTGGCATGAGGTGTTTGACTCAAGAGGAACTGGATGACCTCTTAAAACAGTCTTAAAAACCTGTCGAACATCAAAAACCTCTTTTGTAAATAAATTTTCAAAAACAAAATACAAAAATATAAAATCCGATAAAACAACAAAAATATTCTTCTAATCTATATTTCTTTCAACATGGCAAGTACATTTCTTCCGTCAACACTTTAATCTTTCAAAATTCAGTATTTTTCCGATCAAGTGTTGAGGGGGAGAAAATAATCCATTAACTGCTTCAAATCATCTGTGTACTTGCA
Organism: Chrysanthemum seticuspe; assembly: GCA_019973895.1. Taxonomy (NCBI): domain Eukaryota; kingdom Viridiplantae; phylum Streptophyta; class Magnoliopsida; order Asterales; family Asteraceae; genus Chrysanthemum; species Chrysanthemum seticuspe. The sequence goes on along the minus strand of BPTQ01000009.1, from coordinate 212,240,098 downwards.
TGTTATCACATCTCGGTTGATTCTTTTACAAATGGTGGTAAATTTCTGGTTCATTGACACTCCTCGGACTTTAATTAATAACCTTTCATTATTTTCTCAAGTCGAGGGGGAGTGTCGTCAAGGTTTCTAAAATCTTCGTTTGATAACCAAAATTGGAAGTTAAAAGGCTTTGGATGAAAATGGAAAAGGTGGAGGGACCAAAACTGTCAAAAACTTAAAGTTATTTTAAATAAAACCTCCACCTAACTTAACTCTTCTCATTTATTACTATCAACCAAACATATCCTACGCACAAGAATCAATCTTCAAATCCGTGTTTCAGATCATCATTTTGTAAGTGATTCTGCGTTTACAACATGTTTTTAAGCATTGGTTTTGAATTTTTCAAAAATCCAACGGTTAAAACTATGTATAATCTCGTTTTTATGATCTACGCATAAGTGTATGATCATATAATCAAGATTGTGTGTTTGTGGTTAAAAGGATTGTTTCAAAAAGTGTATTTAGCATCAATGATAACATCTTTATCCTCAAATCTTACCCAGAAACATGAATTGATTGATTTTGAAACTTAGGGTTTATGCGTGGATTTGGGTTCTTCCAAATGAGAAGTGTTTTTGATCTAAATATTGCTGGGTTATGTTCATATGATGTTGAATTAATCATATCCTTGCTCTATAACTACCCAGAAACACTGATGAATTCTGATTTTGAAATTAGGGTTTAAGGTTCATAAGATTGGGTATTTTTGATTCACCGTGAGTTAGATGTTAATACTTGGTATATAAGCTCATACAACTCTCTTGAACTACCAGAATAACTTTGGTGCATAATCCATGGCTAGATTTGATACGCGTATAACTAGGGTTTAGTCTACGCGTAAGATACTCTACGCGTAACTGATTTATACATAATTCATGCCATGTGTTGTTATTGAAATGAATGTATGTGCTGATTTTGATGATTTGATAATTTATTTCAGCATTGCTACACTTATAAGTCAGAATCAAGGTCATTTGATTATCTACGCATAAGGATCACCTTACGCGTAGATTGTTATGCGTAAGACTTATCTTAAGCGTAGCTTCTACGCTTAAGGTTCTACAATGGACTACGCGTATCCTGTGAAGGATATGCGTAAACAGTGACCCCTACGCTTAAGGTCAACTCTTACGAGTAGCATTACGCGTAAGGACTATATATGCCTACGCATAGACTCTACGCATAAGGACTCTTTTTCCTACGCGTAACATTTCTTACGCGTAAGTTAGGGTTCTATGCGTAAGTTTACGCCTAAAACATATATCATTCCTGTCTACGCGTATCTTTACCAAAACTACGCTTAACCATGGATTGACCTTCATGATGAATTGTTACTTGTACAAACTTGTAAATAAACTAATCATATCATCACGAATCCAAAATGTCACTAATAAACTTAAATCGTTTGATATGTTGTGAACAATATGTGATAAAATAAGCTTTAAAACTTAAAGTTAACTAACTCACGAAACATTTCACGACATCATTGATTGAACATACAAGTGACTTAGAACTCGTAACAATCATTATCACTATACATTCAACAACTAGACAATAAGACCTTCTGTTGACTAACATTATGTCTTTCGATATGTTGGTTCTTTTGGCTAATGTTATTTCAGATCACGACATGGCTGAACAAATGAATGTGGATGCACCTGAAGTTCTCTCAATTGCTGATATCTATCCTCATGGCTATCCAATGAAGATTGGAAAGAATAACCTCCGTGTTGACTTTGACACCCTCACTTGCTCTGAATCTTCATGTCTTATTGCTATCGATATTCTGAGGACTCATCCATATCAGAACATGCTTACTAACTCTGCAACCATTCCTGAGATCTACATCCAACAGTTCTGGAACACTATGGAAAGGGTCAAAGGAAGGACTGCTGTAACAGTAACTCTGAACCACAAACAAGTCACTATTACACCTGAAGACTTAAGGGCTGCTCTCCTTATTCCTGAAGTCAATCCAACCAAACTTTATGCCACACCTGCTGAAGAGCTAACTCTCCAATTCTTAATCGATATCGGTTATGACGAGGCTACAGGAGTAATCACCAAGCACTCTCTCGTAGAGCTTAAGAGTATTCCTCAACCATGGAGAACACTCTACATGATCATCACCAAGTCTGTTTCTGGTCGTGACAGCGGCTATGAGCATCCTAAGCTCATAGAACTGCAAATATTTTGGGCATTCGTCAACATGAAACACATCGCTATTGAAGCTCTGATTTGGGATGACATGATGTCATTTCTCAATAAACTTGGCTCAAAGATTCCCTACATCAGATACACTAAACTGTTGATACAGAGAGCACTTGGACTTCATCCTGATATTCCCAAGAGGCTCAATGACCCCGACAATCACGACATGTTGACGGAACCTATTCTCTCTGTCAGAATCAAGGAAACGTCCACAAAGAAACAAGGTGCTGTGCTCCCAGATTTCCTTCTAACTGAAGATGTCAGAAAGCTCGAAACGTACAAGAGATATCTGGAAGCAGTCAGACAAGGCAAAGTTGGTCATCTTGACGAAAAATCTTCTGGAACACCTGTCAGGAGAACCAGAAGAGGAAGTGCAGGAAGTGTCACAAGTACAGATAGTCAAAGGAATGTTCCTAAGAAGAAACCCATTCCAAAGAGGAAACCCACTCCTAAGAAGAAAGTTCCTTCTCAGGAAGCCACTCCGATCCTTTCTCTTGAACCACAAAGACAGCTTAGGGACGAGGACTCTGAGGCTACTGAATCAGATGAAGAGATCTCATACTCTGAAACTGCAAAGGATGAAAATCCCTCAGTACCAAAACCTCCAAGTCCTCAAACTATTAAAGGAAAAGAGAAGACTACTGCACTTGTACCTCAGGATGAAAGCTCTGAAGATGAAGAAGAGCAATTGGATAAATCATACAGGAAAAAGTTTCACAACGTCCGACACACTCAAAAGGCCGCTGAATTTGCTAAAGATCAAATGGGAGGCCCTGGAGGATCAAGTGGTGCTGCCCACTCCTCTCCAGATCCTGATGCGGTTAATCAACCCGATAAGGGATCTGGTCCCGCCACTCTTCTGCAACAACAACCGCCTGTTCAAGACACCATTGAGTATGATTTTGAGAAGCAGGAAACTGAGAACGAAAAGTCTAAGGATGAAGAGGATGATTATACAAAGTTTCTTCTGGACAGTCCAACTCACTCAAAGGAGAAAACCTCAGAAACTCCTAAGGACATGAAGTCTCCTCATGTCTCCTCATCATCGGACTCTTCATCTCATTCATCACCACCACCATCAACTAAGTCAACCAGATCATCATCCAAATCAGTGAAGAAACCACCTAAATCTTGGATTTCTCAAGCTCATGAACGGATTACCAAAGCTGTCAAACAAGTCAGAAAGAAAGCCGTGCTCAACAAGAAGCTGAACTTCTTTGCTGATCACATACAGCATCTGTATGACGAGAATGAAAAGATGCAAAAGGAAAGAAAGTTTGTTCAGGAATTCATGAAACAACACCGTCAGGAGGAACTGAATGAAATGATTGAAGGTTACACTCAAAAGTACCTTCAGGATGTCGTTCCTAAAGTCCATAAGGAACTGGAGAAGTCAGCAAGAGAACAAACACACAAGTTTCTTCTCGACACTGTCCCCGGTGTGACTAGAGAAATATTTTCCAGACAACTCACCCCTAACATCGTCGAATTGGTTAAACATACAATGGCCAAAGAAGCTGATCTCTCTGAATCTGAGTTAATCACTAAACTAGTGATGCAAATGTCAAAGCGATCTGGAACGTTTACTTCAAATGAAGCTAAAATTTTCGAAGGTCTACTTGCTTTTCAACTCAGTTCATCATGCAAGGAGTCAGCCGATCAACCCAAACGGCCAAGAGATGACGATGATAAGGATAAGGACTCTGCACCTAAACGTCAGAAGCAGTCTGGTCAATCTACATCTATGCCACCTCCTCCACAACGGACTTCTTCTCAACATAAGTCTCCATCACCTCGGTCTTCTACTGATAAACCTCGGGACGATTCCGAGTTACCACCCCTGTCTCATAAAACAGGTGACTACTTTGAGTACACGGGTGGTGACGATGAAGAGGTCCTTGAGCCCCAACAACAACCCACCTCACCCAAACAAGTGCAGAAACCAGCTTCATCATCAAAGCCTTCCAAAAAGAAGAAACAGACGACTCAGCCCGGAGTCGTATCATGGCTAGATGACGATAAAACCGAAGAATTTGAATGGTTCTCCACACTTGTCAATCAAACTCCCTACCCTGATGAAGGTCAAGAATTGGTAGATGGTTCAACATTGGAGCATGCAAAACTGTTGCAAGAAAAGTTCCATGTGAAGAAAATGACGAAATCTGAATTGAAGCGAATCAAGAATGAAGCATTTCAACTATGGAAAGACAGCTCTGAAAGTGCCCTCGAGGTCGAATATCATCTTGAGAACATCGCTCGAGCTATGTCTAACAACATGGATTGGCTCAATCCGGAAGCAAACATTGACTTCACACAAAGGGACAACCCTCCATACTACACCGATTGGACTAAACCTCTACCAACCATTGGCCAAGCAGACGAACCAAGGATTCCCTTCCGATATTTCTTCAACAAAGACCTGGAATTTCTTCTCCATGGTGGCGATGGTTCGAGAAAATACACTACATCATTGACTCTTCCATTCCCAGCAGCCATTTACTCTAACTGCATAGCTATCGAGGAACGTGCAACTCACTTGTTTTCTGACAACGTGCAAGCATACGACCAAGATGCATTGTATGGGATTCATCATTGGCCTGAACGCCGAAGAATCTACTACCGAAGCTGCCTGGTTCAAAAGTCTCAACATGCAGTGTATAGATCGAAGGACATCGTGGCCATCAAACACATTGATCTCAAGTCTAAGTGGGACTACACATTCTTAAAGAATATCATAGTCAAACGACATGATGAACAGGACTATGGATTCTCCGAAGCTGACTTTGAGAACTTGTCCCTCAACGACATCGAAGACATGTATCTTGCCAAAGTACAGGGTCGTATGAGACAGTTCTCGACTGAAGTTCAACGTGAATTTATCAAGTCAGTTCTCATCTTCATTAGACGCATTGTGATCAAAGAACGTGTCGAAGATATCCAGATGGCTGTTGAATCATATCAGAAACGTGTAAACTTCACTCCACCACAGCTTGACCTTCCTGACATCAACCAGTTCAAACAACTTACGCTAATCAGCAAAACTTTCGGCATTGTTTACCGCAGTGAACTTCGCAGAAACTGTTTAATGGCGTGTAGTGAGCTCCACAAATTCGGGGATCATACCTTGAAGATGGTTAGGGATGGATTGGCATACAGATTGAAGGATATACGCAATAAAATTGGGAATCCTAAGCGTTGGAATTCTCAGGAAAGGAGGGATGTGAGACGTATCATCACCTTGATTGATGAACGGTTGTTCAGAAGGGATCAGTTCAGACGACTGAAGAGCTATGTTGGTGGTCGACTCAGGAGTAACATCATCGGCTTTCAACGCCCGGTGCGCACTCCTGGGAATATCACTGCACTTCCTGGTACCCCTTAATTGGTTTCCTTCATATAATTTTGGATGTATGATTAAATATGTGAATGGCTTGTGCACACATGACAGTGTACAACCCGTATCTGTCAAGAAAGGACCCTGTGGTACGCCTCAGTGCCACAATCCTTATAAAAGGAGCGAAAGCTTCTTATTTTTGAGTAAAACCTATCAAACCTTTCACTTTTCAAGGTTTTGCTCAAAAAGACAAGTACTTCCCCATATGATTTCAAAACCTCAACCGTTTATATCACTAGTTGAGGGGGAGTATTTGATGAAAACTTTGTTCACAAATTGTTCACAGTGGTCACTCTTCCCGCAACACTCAAAATGGTCATATTTATTCTCAAAATGTTTCAAAAATAACATCTTATATGCCATTTTTGAGGGGGAGAAAATTGTGTGATAAGAAATATGTTTTGTAAAGCAACATGTGCAAGCCCCTTGGCTTTCTCGTGTGCAAAGACTTAACCAATGAATTGACGATCCTTAACTGTCTGCAACTCGAAAAGACTTGTCCTGGACGGGTAATAATTTCAAGCTAGTTCGCTAGTGATGTAAACGTGTCTCGCAAAGGACTTGTCTGAGTAGAAAGTACCATTCGAGAAACTTTTGGTAGACATGAACTCTGACGGGTTTGACAACCTCCCAAGGTTTGTCTACACCTTCAAGGTAGTTATTAGAGCTAGTTGTCACCTAAAAGCTGACAATGCAACTCTTTAACTATTCAACGTAACCGTGTCTCGCGGGAGATTGTCTATCTTTAGTGGATCAATTCAAAAAAAAAAAATGCGCGCTCTTTCCTCACTGTGCAGTTAACCATTAAAACTATTAAGCACATGTGGAGGGGGAGTATTTATGCAAAAACTTATCTCTCACAGTGGTTCAAACATGTTTTTCATCTACAAACCCTTTGAGAGATATTTTTCACTTACAGTGGTTTAAATGGCAAACATAGGTTAGTCATGGAGTTATAAGGTGACTAAGGTTAGGAATAACCGTCCTATGATCCGCCAGAGCCGGAGGGATCTACCCAAGGACACTACCATTAGTTAGTGTTAGAAGTCCTTAGGAAAGATTGTAAAAAGGAGAAAATGAGAATCAGAGAAAGAAGGAGTTGAAGAATCAAAAAGAAATGTAAAGAAAAGGGTGAAAAGAAATAGCCCTCCAGATTATTCAACTTAGGGCAGACACCGGGTTCAATTCATATGCTACTGGTTGTCACTTAGTGACACCGGTATTGAAGATTAAAAGTCGTCATGGACCCAGTGACGCATGCACTAAACCTTCTTAGCCACTCAAGTTTCTCTCAACAGAAGCTTGTTTCATTCTCACAGGGAACCCTACATAATCTATTGGCTTTCTCTTAGAGATCGCTGGTATTGAAGAAGGAGACCCTCTCCCTAGTCTCCGCTCAGGAAAACCAAAACGCACTATTGAGTCTAGAGCCACGAGATTCATCATAAGATCTCTTAGGAACACTTGACATTTAATCACTTGTTGATCAACAAATAAGATCTTCAGTAATTCAGTGGTTCATATCGAGTCCTTCACAGATCTTAGCAATCTGTCGAGAACATTTATGAGAGGTTCACATCTGTGATCCTCAGTGATTGAATGGAAACTCCTGCCAGGGTCAACATCAAACAGCCCTGACAGCAGGTCGCTTCGGTAACTCCCCGTGGATTACGCGGAGTGTGTCTCAAACGGTCTACAGTCGTGAGGTGATGCTTCGGTGTACCTCAGCGACTCATCTGAACTGTAGATGTACTTCGGTACATCGCGTTATCTCACTTGTGGGACTCCAGTTCAGGAACGGCCTTTTGTAAGAATTAGAGTTGTGTTTTCACACTATGCTGTTAACACTCTCGAAGTTCAAACTTGTAAGTGCCGGAAACCGCTTATTTCTAACCGTTTGCAATGTTTTCTTCTTATGGAAGCTCTAGAGCGGAATGATCGTGCTGATTCTTCTCATGCTCACGCCAACATCATCACTAATGGAAGTTCTATTCAAAAGCAACACAATCGTCAGAATGATTCTTCGTCTAACCAAAGAATCTACAAAGTTAAAGACTTAGAGAACTTCATCAGTATTGAATTCCAACGTCATAGAGCGTGTGAGCATGTTGAAGAATGACGTAGAGACATTGGAGCAGCGAAGCAGACCTGAGGCAGACTGATGCAGACAACAACATACTATCACTTTCACCACAAAGAACAAATGATCAAAGAACAAAGTTAAAGATGACGTCGAAGCTTAACCGTTTAAAGATAACTATCTCTCTACACTGGGGAGATTGTTTGAGTCAAGGAAATTCCTCTCACAAGAAAGAAGAATGCCAGAAGACGTCACAGCTACTATTACATCAACGCCTTCACCGTTTACATTCATATATACTTGAGGGGGAGATTGTTGGAATCACTCCTAAACAGTATTTCAAGTATTTATATTTCATATGTAATAGGTAGCTTTATTCTGGCCTTTATGTTTGTTTAAGGTCCAGCTTATGTAGAAGGCCCATAAGCTGAGGCCCAAGCCCAATAAGGAATAGGGAAGGAGAGGGAGTGTTGCCCTAGCTCCTTGCCTATATAAACTATTGTAAACCCTCATTTGAGGGTTGGTTGTTCAAGTTTTCTCTTTCACTACACTCTACGCATAACCGGTCGAGTATACTTGTGTGTGTGTGTTTGGTTTACTTGTTCAATCGCCTTATCTCTTCTCTCATAAGCTTGTGTTGTAAAACTAGTGACCTAACAGAGTTCACTGGCAAACTCCTCAAAAGTAAATGATTCATAATTGGGGAGAGAATTATGAGAATGAAAAGTGGTACTGCCACTAATCTTCTCTCCCATATTATCAAAACAGAAGGCTTTCATTTCCGGAATAGAATCATCGGAAAGAATGTCACTATCCTTAATGGGGATAGGAGATGAAATAGGTTTTTCATTGAAAGCCTCGATTTTAGAAATGAGAAGACTGACATTCAGTAATGTTGCACGAAGTGCTTCATCTTTGATTTCAGTGTTAGTAACTTCATCATTCTCTTCTTCTAAGCTAACAAGCTCAGAAGGTAAATCTTCCACATAAACGATGTCTCCACAAGACAACGAATCATCATCATCAGAATCGGAGAACATCTCAACATGATCTTTTGGGAAGACAAGAGGGGTAGGGATATCACACAAATGCTCGAGAATTCCCTGTGACTCTCTAGGGATTGAGACAAGGTTCTCAACACTAGACTTTATGAATTCGTCCGATTCCTTTTCAGGAACAGTGTCAAGATGCTCGTCCCCCATGCTCAGAGAGTGAGTGTGAACCTCGGGTGTGATAGCAGTTGTTTGAGAATGAATCTAAACTGCTGGGATATCATCTGATGAACTTGATGAATCTTTATAGAATTGAAGGATATCAAGTGTATCCTCATCATCACTGTCATCAGGAATAAAACGAAATTGAGAGCTAGATCTGGCTGCTTTTTCTTTTGCAATTGATTCCCTAATAGATTTTTCAAACGCAATTTGGGAATTTATTTTAGCAGCCTGCTCTTCAGCTAACAATTCTTCCATGGATTTTTGATTTGGATTATCTTGGGAATGTTTACATTCCTTCAAATCTTTCACTAAATCCAAAAGATCAAGGAGAAGATTTTGAGGAAGTGGCTCAGGCTGAGGTGGTGCCTGATTCATTTGGTACTGTAGAGGTTGGTCATGATACGAAGAGTCGTAATTGTTACAAGGAAATGGATTCCTTATTTGACAATCAGAGCTAGAGTGAGGACCTCCACAATACTCACAACAGTAAAACTGACGTGGCTGTGAGTCATATGTGTTGTAGTCATAATTGTTATCAGGAACCTGCTCATAGACACGCGTGTTTCCCGATTGACAATCAGAACTGTAGTGTGAACCACCACAGTACTCACAACAGTAAAACTGCTGAGTCTCACAGTGTGGTAGCTGATGGAATAAATCAGTTGTGTTATGGTAGGAATAGGGATCCTGGTTATAGACAGACCCGTTTCTTGACTCCACTATGCTACAACTGGGGCAATTGCCACCATTATAAGGACCACCACACCATTGACAACCAAGAGGGTGAGGATAAGACATAGAAAGAATCAAATGTTTTTAGAGGGGTAGGGATGAAGAATCAAAGATGTGAGAGGGTAAAGATGGATATTTTTGGATTTTTGGATAAACATTATGTAAAAATAAGAAAGAAAATCTTTTTGGGTTTTTGATTTGTATATAAACAAAAGAAAAATATTTTTGTGTTTTATATGTTTTAAGATGTTTTTGGGATTTTGGATTTTTTATAAGAAAATATATATAGATATAGATGGTATGAACAAGGAGTGAATATTCAAATCACTAATCTGCTAAACGTAAGATAATTAGCACAGCTCCCCGGCAGCGGGGCCAAAAATTTGATCGGTGCCAAACCGTCAAGTTATCTCACACAAGCTAGCCACTTGTGAATGGCTAACCGTAAGAAACTTAAAACAGTTCAGACACCAATGCAATGAAGATCAGGAGAGTATAGGGTTTCCCCAGGTCGTTATGTCCCAACGAGCTGTGCGATGAATCACCAGACGAATAGTGATCGAGAGGATTTGAACGGAAAAGAGTTTTGATTTATTATAACTACAGAAAAAGTATATAAATTACAAGGGCTTAAATGCAAATTAAAGAAAGTTAAAAAGATAAAATATATTAAATAAACGCTATCACTATTTGCAAAATGATGTTTTTCTTGATTTATAAAACAAAATAACTTAAAAAAAATATTTTAATTAAAACGTAAACCTAAATTACCTAAAACCGTGACCTAGAATGAAAACGCACGTTATATGTAAAAATTACGCGAGTGCGCAAGTAAAAACGTAAAATTTGTGAAATAAAAGTCCTACGAGTGTAAAAACAATTTTCCTACATTCTAATTGACTAAAAATAATTTTAGGAAAAAGCGGAATATTTTTTTGAGTTTTTATTTATTTATTTTGAATTAAAAACTAGATTTAACTAATTAATTAATTAAAAATACTAAATGATTTTGGAAAAATCTGAAAATTTCACAGAAAATACTTTAAGCATTACTGATTCTAAGAAAAATAAAAAACGTGGGTGGTGCTTTGAGAAATAAGCTAAAAATAAGCTAACTAAGTGCTTAAGGCTAAACTGCCAACCCTACTTAAATATTTGGTTGTGTAAAGAAATAACCAAGGAAGTCCCAAGGGCAATTGGCATACAGGTACCCTCTAACACTCTCATAAGGGAGAGGTCTCAGGTTCGACCCCTGCCTCTCCCTTTTTGCAACTTTTTTTTTTTCTTGATTTTCTTTTTGAAACTTGTTTATAAGATAGAAATGAGACTTTTTTGTAAAAACTTTGTTTGTCATACACTTGGAATAAGCAGTTGGAACTGCTTATTACCCACAGGTATGGGCAGTTACAAACAAACACCCTTTTTGGTGACTGATGAGCACAAATAAGCAACAAATGAGCAGATGCTCAATCAAATAAGCTAGCATGCATATGAGATAACTAAAATAAGCTAAGGTTAACAGGAATAAAGCTATACTAAAGGGAAATAAGCAGTTTTGAAGAATTAAGGCTAAACTAAAAACTAAGGGGCTGTTAAGGAGACTAAGCATACAAAGGACAAAATAAGCAAGCAATAAGCACTAATAAGCAATATTATTAACTAACCTAATCCAAATACATGACAAGAGCTTAATCAGACAAAAACTAAGCTGAAACAGGAACCTGATAAGCACTTTAAGAATCAAAACAAGCTGCTGAAGAGAGTTGCAGCAGAACAGGCCAATGAGACTACTTTGGAGCTTATTCTGAATAAGCTAAGGAATGAATGAGCTTATGAGCTTCTGAGAATATCAAACCCACCTACCTAGCTTTGTTTTGCCTCCCATTTCTGACCCAATATAAGCTGAATTAGCTTATAAATAAGCTAAGGAAAATCCTGCAGATTCGGTTTTAGAACTGTGCACAGGACAGGTAAGTGCCCAAACCACCCACTTTGAACCCACTGCAGCCCTAGTAAAACATTTTTGTGAATTTTTTCCTCTTAACCACAGTTAAACAAGCTGGTGAAATGTCTATTTTTATTTTTTATTAATTTTTATCATCACAAAATGTTGACTAAACTGCCATAGATAATCTTACAGAATCCAAATTTTTTACGACTAAGAAAAACTTTAAACCTTTTGAAATCTTGTAAAACCTTTTCCAATCATAAAACTTGACTCAGAATCCTAAAAACAGTTTTGACTTGACTGGTCAAAGTGGGTAGAAAGAGATTCTAGACCCAAACTAAGGTTAAGCCAAACACCCCTTCTAAACTTTAAATTGCAATTTAAAGACAAACAATGCTGGAAAACTTGATGGAATCTGTATCTTATTGAATCAACAACTTAAATTAACATAAAGCTTTACATTCTAACATAATGAAAACGAAAATTGAAGTGAAATTGAATTTAGCTTTGAACTTTGACTTTCGTTGACTCAACTTGATTTTTTTATAAAAACTGAATAATATTGCAAGCATAAACATGTATAAGCTCATACAAGCTTTAATGAGCTTATATGAGCTTATCTTAACAGTAACTCTAACTCAAATCAGTTCAAGCTTTTCACAACTAAATGACAAGAATTAAAGAAGAAATTGAAAATTGCATTAAGTAGAAGATGAGAGTACTATTTAAAACAAGAATTACAAATGATTTAACTACTGAAAATAACTAGATTGACAGGAAATTAAAATACGACATACATGAGAAATAAAACTAAAAAAAAAACTCCTTTCACTCTCTCTTCTTCCTCCTTTTTATAGCAACTGTCCTCCCACTTGACCTCTGAACAAATCCCACTTGAATTCTTGGCCATTGGATTACTTGAGTGGTTTATAGCCATTGATGGCTTTTTTGGCGGGAAATGTATTTTTGTCAGTTGGCTCTGATAACTTGGACAGGGAAGGAAACATTTAATGCATCTTGGCTTGTGGTGTTTGGAGGGTAGGATGGGTGTGATGATGATGGAGGGTGAGCGTGGGTGGTTTTTGCAGGCATAGGTGATGATGAGGGGGAAGGGTGTTAGGAATTAGAAAATTCCATAGTGAAGAGTCGGTCACCCCAAATGTTATCTAGCTTAATTTAGCTCGTAGACTTGTCGTTTGTCACGTTATTTATCAGTTTATTAGTTAGTTATTAGTTTAGTTTAGCGTAGTATTTCACCGTGGAGGAAGGACGGGTCTTTACCCATTGTATCCCTGATCCACAGGCCGATAGGAGGTCGTGCTTTCTGTAACTATAAATACCCCTTCCATCCATGGAAGGGGTGGTGCTTTCAATCTAATATTTCATACTTTGTGTAAACCTCTAGCAAGAACACCCTCTCTCTCTACTAACTCTCTAACTATGGCAAACATGTATTTTGATCATCCAAGACCACCCGAATCATCAACACAATAAAAATAACGATCCTACAATTGGTACCAGAGCCAAGGTTTTTGTGTTGTGATGATTTTTTGTGGCTCAAATCTTGTTTTAACTGATTTTATATATTGTCGGAATATTATTTTCTCAACTTTTTTGTAATATCAGTCCTTTTAAAAAACAAGTTTTGTTTGGTATCCTTTGGTTCAAATGTTATCTGGTCATACATGTACACATGTCTGTCTTGTGTATCTTTTCTGGTCCAAACAGTATAACATCATTATATGACTTTTAGTAATCCTATGAAGTTTTGTTGTGGTCAACTGGTCATATTCGTGGTCAAACCTGTCAAAAAGAAGCAGTTTTATGCAGTTTTTCTGGGTATGTATGAAGATAGACGGATAAGTGGTCGGAATAATCATCGGAAAAAGTCATTTTTTCAAGTTAGCAACTTGTCACAAAACAGTCCAAATGCAATGAATCTGACCTAGCGATTAGTGTTTAAATGAGTAGCGACTTGTATTAACAAGTTGGCGATTTGTGCTTTGAAAGAGTGTAGCAAGTTATGTTTGTTTGACTATTGAGTCAAATAAAATAAACTAGCGACTTAGTTATAAAGCTATGCTAGCGATTTGTAATGAAAATAGCTAGTGACTTGTAAGTCTTTACTTGCTAGCGACTTGCTTAAGCAAAAATGGCTAGCGACTTGTTGAGTTAAAAAGGAGTAGCGACTTGGTACTATCCTAGCGACTTGTCTTTACAAGTCGTAGCAACTTGTGCTAGCGACTTGGTGTCAAAATGCTAGCGACTTGGTTTGAAAATTTGGCTAGCGACTTGGCTAGCGAATTGGCTAGCGACTTGACTAGCGACTTGGCTAAATGAAGTTGCTAGCGACTTGTTTTGGACAGAAAGGTAGAAGGAGAATAGACCAAGACCATATACAATATATCATCATACCAAAAATTGTATCACGACCTCAGTTTCATCATAACATCATCAGTCAAACATCTTTTAAAACAGATAAAGACCATATCCAACTCTTATTCATATCAAAGACTCGACTCAAATGATACATGATCTCAGTTATTCTCTCGTTCTATTCATAGCAACATCAAGACACTTAACGGTCAATCAATCGAGAGAGATACACATCATAGATCTTGACTCAAACAATTTTATTCATCCAAGATCTCAGTTTGTTTGTTTGTGTTTTCTTTCGTGGTTTTCATAAGAGGCTACCAAGACTATCAAGAGTCTATAACACGAAACAATCAAACCATCATTGATCAAAGGTTCTTGTTATTATTATATTCGAATATAAAAAGAGCGATTGTAACAAAACTGTTAAATCGTTTCTTTTATTCGTTGATTATTTACACAACTAAACCAGGACATCTCCTAGACTTAACCGAAACCTTTAGGAGATTTGTGTAACTCATACCATCCCTGTGGTTTAGACGAATCGTCTCTCTTGCCATCCCTGTGGTTGTTTTGTTCGGTTGTATGAGAATATTTGAGGAGGAGATTATTGGAGATAAGATGGAGGCTGATTGATTAGTGATTAGGGTTTGTGAGTTAGCTGTGTTTGATTGTATGAAGATATTATTGATGTTGGAGGCGTGATGTTTTGTGAGAGATTATTTAGGGTTTGATGAGATGAGATGAATGAGCAGATTCAAGAAAAGGGGCGGATATTTTCGTGTGAAGTGATTAGGTTGTGTGTAATATGAGAATAATTAGGGTATGTCTAATTTATACAACCGGTTATCACACTTATCAGTAGTTGGTCATTGGATTTGGATATGATGGACTTGGGCTTTGGCTTCACAATCCAGCATTGGACTTTTGGACATGGGCCGAGTATTGTTAAATGGATCAGGTACTTGGATGTTTATCGTTGGGAAGTGATCATTTTTGGCAAGACATGGACACTCAAATAATATTGGTTGTCAAATTTACTCAAGTTTGATTTGGTATTACTTGTATTTGAGTGAGTGATGGTGTCTCGCGCTATTGGACCAGATGGGGAATTTGATTGTTAAAAGTTTATGGGATTGTACAGCCAAGTTACAATTTGTGCATTATGTTATTAAGTCTTGGAGCTTTAATGTTTCTAATTCAGATATGTTGTGTGGATTACATGGGCCTTGCATTACCTGCAGTTGGATCATATTTGGACCATGTTCACATAATTCACATGTTCACGAAATGACTACGGCTTAGGGTGGTATTATATTTTTCACATGTTTAGGGTGGTATTAAAGATTACACTTGTTCACGGAAAGATATATACGATCACGGCTTGAGCTTAATATTCGTGTAATGGATTATTGAAGGTGGTGACCTCACTCGGGCTTTAGAGTTTGAATGAATAATCACACTTCTCGTTTAGAGGTTGATATATAATTTGGAGATTGTTATACAATTTCAAATTTACCTTAATGGGAGTGTAAGTGATTAATACATATGTTCTTTTGAACATTGGGTCATAAAGCTTGGATTTTGATGACGGTCATATGGGCTTCTTAATATGAGATCGGATTGGTAAGACTTGGATTTAATGCGATTTATCGAAGAATTTTTTTGATAATGAGACTTAATGATGAGAGTTGTTTGGTACTTTGGTTTATGCATTTTCACGGTGTATATTATGTATCGGCATGAATTGTTTATTGAACTACGTTGACTACGGAGTTGTTTGGACGGTATTTCTTATTTGGATTTGAAGTGAGGTTTTTCGGACGCGTTTACTTATTTCATCTTCTTTCTTGCTACCTTTCCGCAAAGATGACTTGTTTGGGCTTTTATAGAGTGTGATAAAGACTTGGCTATTTAGTTACGTTTGTGATTCTTTCTCGCTTAACAACGTTGCTATCACTTCGGTGTCTCACTCTTTTGAGAATGTCAAGAGGTTTTGTACATTGGGTACACCGTTTCTTCTTCACAAGGATTAGTACAAGGTTAAGTAACAAATCTGGAAAATTCTACTCCATGATCAAGTTTGGTATATCGGGTTTACTTCTCCATGTGGTCATTACAATAGCCGACAGATTGCGTGATTGATGTGTTTTCCAAAGTGTTGATTGGATGATTGATGATGTTGATGATGTTGGATAATGGACCGTTGATGAACCGCTGCATGTTCCCCTAAAACTGATATTCTCTGAAACCAAAGTCGTCGTAACACATTCAAGCTGACATTGTTTACGGTTTTGTCTTGATTTTGTAAAATCCCACGAAAGAACCTATTTCTCGGTTTAAATCATAGACTTGTAAAATCCCGTGACAATGGAAACATCCTGGTATTAGTAAAGTGCATTTCCGGATCTATCTTACGGTTTATTCTTGGTTTTGTAAAATCCCGCGAAAGAAACTATTTCTCGGTTTAAACCATAGAGTTGTAAAATCCCGTAATGATGGAACCATCTTGGAGAAGAGAAAGTGTAATTTTGGATCTTACTTGATGCTGATGCTACAGTTTCTGCTTCGAAGAAGGGATAATAGGGTGTACTTCATGAATTGGGTGTGTGTTTGGATATTCGTCATGGCAGTTTGGTTATTACATGGTTTTACGGGGTTATGTGCTTCTGACCATGGTCGGGATGAAAACCATTATCAAAGTTCACTTCAAACGTCAAAGGAGGCTAGAATTGAGCTTTTAACCAGAAGATGTGACAACGGAGTTAATTCACTATTATTTATTTGAAGTTGAAGTGAATTATCACGGGCGAGTGTACTTAGTATCTGAAGGTATCGGGATGGATGGATGAAGATTCTTCATGATCCTTGTTCAAGCGTATTTCCAAAAACGAAGACTTGGAAATCTAGTTATTTTTGAGAGTCTATTTTTCTGGGGGAATTGGGCTATTTTTACCACAAAAATAACTATCACTTTAAGGAGTTACGTTGTAGTGCTCAGTGTCACATTCAATTGTAGATTTTCAAGAGGTAATGTACGTCTATTACTTGATGGTTGGTTGGTTGAAGAGTATAGAGTACTTAAGAGATTCAATGGAGCATGAATTCTCGGCACCGCTCTTTGTTACACATGTGTAAGTTTAAGTCACAAGTTCGGGTTAGTTTACTTTAGGGTCAAATTCATCATATTGGGTTATCTCCATCAGCTGTCACGACAAAGAGCCTACTGAATGATAATGGGGTTGATCACATGTTTTGCCAAAAGAGATTGAAAAGAGAGAGATTATGACGTCTGTTCACATCAGTTCAGGCCTCGTACTCCAAAGAAAAGAAATGTGTACGTTTCAGTGCGCATTATCTTCCGAAGAAGAGAAATCTTCTTATGACGTATGAACACATCAGTTCATGCCTCGTTCTCTAAAGAAAAGAAAAGTGTACGTGTCAGTGCGCTTTATCTTCTGAAGAAGAGAAATCTTCTCTATTATGACCATTCTCATCAACATGCTTCATACTTTTTCCATGCGCTTTAGTCATCAAGTGAACCGGGCTACCACTGATTGTTTTTCTCATTCCACTTGCTCGATTATAATGAAGATGGCGACATCATGTGCTTATTTTGCGGGAGAGAAGTGTGAATAGAACATTCGGATGATTTTCACTTATTTAATCAAGAATGGCAACTCCGTTTGCAATTCTTGAGGGGGAGAAGAAGTGTGAATATACTGCATGGTTGATTATTATTTGAGAATTTAAATGGTCATACGGCTCTAAACTCATGTAAGAACCGAGCTTCTTCTTATCGGGTAATCTTCACATGGAGTTTCTTCTTAAGAGCCGTTAGTTGACATCTTCACAAGCTGATATGAGGTTATTGACAAAGTGCTTCCGGTTAATGCTTCACGTGCACATCTGTCACAATTCTCAATTTTTGGTCATTTCTCACACTCTACATTCATCATACTAGTCATGCATGGGTTTTGCATTTCACATCAAACGCGTAAATTTCATATTAAATAAACGCTATCGCGTAAGTTATTATTTTGAACATTTAATCCGATACTTCCAAAAACTATCCCGACATATTTTTATACTTACATTTAGTTTATAAAAATAATATTTTTAGTTTACCTAGTGTTTTAAATTTATTTCGTATATAAATCGTTAAATTTATATTATTACGACGCTTTTCTTAAAAACTACACGATAATTACTATATCACTCAAATTTTACAAGAAATGTATTTTTACAATTTATATGATCTCAATATACTTTACTTTGATCCATTAAAGTTTATTTTTAAACAACACTACTCTAATTACTCAAATGTATATACAATGTTACAAGTACCTTTACTTAATTTCATTTTACTTACACTTTTATATACAAAATTACATACAATATATAAAAAAAAAATATGTATTTTTCAAATGCATACCCCCTTGGCCGACCAAGGGGGTGGTGCATTAATTGGTTGGTAAAAATTTTCTACATATATAGGTCTATACTCAACATACACTTACACACTTCATTCACAACAATAATTCAAAGTTCAATCAAGATCTTTCTCTTCTCTTTTCCTCTCCAAGAACCGGCCACCATAGTAGATGTCAAGGAGATCATAAATTTTTCCAAGGCAAGGTTTTAACACACTAGTATCACTCTTTGTTGAAGGTTTTGCAATAAAAACCTAGGGTGATTAGGATAAACCCTTTTGTCCTTAAACCTCATCAAGTATTCTTGTAAGCATCTCATGTTTATTTTTCATCTTACATATTCATTTCATATTCATTTTATCATATTTGAGCCAAAAACATGCAAGTCATATGATGTTGTACCACTTTTTCAATGATTTTCAAGAGTTATGAATATATATAATCCATCCTATAATTATTCCTTGTTATATATTATTTTTGGTGATGTCTAGGAAACCATGACACCCTAAGAAGGTGTATGGTAGAATTAGAATAGCTCCGGAGTTGTTTTGAATGGGTTAGAATAGGTTTGGCGCAAGAAAAACTCATTTCGACACGTATAAAATAGGGTCTGTCCATATTTTAAATTCTGGGAAAATCCGACAGTAGGTAAATATTTTTGGGCTAGATATTTAGAAAATACACTTTAAAACGAAAACGTGGCCGCTTGAACGGATTAGAACGGAGCTATAACGAAGAAGTTATGAATTTTTCAAGTTTGACGAGGAAAACTATTAATTTCAGAAATTTCAGCATTGAAAATGTCACTCCTTACGAGTCAATAAGCTTTATAAATTGTGTCGACTTATCAAAAATATATTAGTATACTTTGACACGAATCTAAGGATGTAGAAAACGTAGAAAACGGACTTGTAACGATTAAATTACACGCGATAAACCAAGTTGCCGTAACTTTATTCTATTAGCAAAATTAATATATTCTTTATTACAAACATACTACGGCAACTAAAGGACCATGTTGGCGGACGTTTTTAACAATGATGTAGAACTTTTTATAACGTGATGTCTTCTAGTAAAAGTAAGTTCGCCTAGCATATTTTCCAAAATGTCCAACCGTTTGTTGAGCGGAGTTGTAACGAATAACATATAGTCACTCAAACTTTGCCGAAAACCATCCTTTAACTCTATTTTTGGCCTAAAGTGCAATACTTAACCTATATTTTTCTTGGTGATCGAGACCTCTAGGATGGAAACTTAAACACTGAAACTTTGAGATATTGATACAAGCTTCCCAAAACCGTTGAGTTCGTTTCCTAACGCTCGACGTACACCATTTTACGACTAACTTTTCAAGGCCATTTTAGTCACTTTCATGAAAATTTCAACGACATTATTTTAAGACGAAAAGTTATAATTTCACAATAAATCATTAAATGACTATCGTGGGATATCATTTCAACATAAATACTTGTAAAGTATTTTATAATATGACGGGATGTCATAAACATATTTTGACGATAAACATTATTTCCAAAACGTACAAGTGGTATGGATATCATATGGAGTTGCATGCACAACATTGTATCACGCATTCACAACAACATATCATAACTCAAGTCATAACATTCATTTAGGTCGCGGATAGTTTCCGAGCCTCATTTTAGTGCACTTCATTTTGTTAGCATATCAATCATACCAGGTGAGTTCATACCCCACTTTAACTCATTTAAATTCCTATAAACTATTTGGGGCGAGATATATGCTTATTTATCCAAACATTTAAACTCTTTTGCCAAACAACATTACTTATACTTTAGACTTGATTGCGTTATATACTTGATTAGGTTATACTTGATTTCATATGCATATTTGGAACAAACATACAAGAATTAATGGCTCCAAATTAAGTTGTTGGAAGGCTATTAATTTACAAACATACAAGAATTGGTGGCTCCAAATTAAGTTGTTGGAAGGCTATTAATTTACAAACATACAAGAATTAATGGCTCCAAATTAAGTTGTTGGAAGGCTATTAATTTACAAACATCCCAATATTTATATGTTGGAAGACCCTTGTGGTGACATTTATACTTTTAACTACCTTAATGCGCATATTCATGATTGTCATTCTATTTTAGGCAATGGGTTGTGAACACACAGGTTGCAAGTTTTGTATGGGCGGAACTTGGAACTGAGTGGATTTACAATGCCTTTGCTGTGTGAACATTTCTCTAAGTATTTCAGATCATTTTATCACAAACTTATGAACTCACCAACCTTTGTGTTGACACTTTTTAGCATATTTATCTCAGGTTGTAAGGCGATAGCATTTCATGGAGCTTTTGGGTCTCATGGCATACATTGGAGTCTAGTGTTTTTATCTATTACCATTCGACATGTTTTGTAAACCTTTATGTATTATCAAACTTTGGGATCTCATGTGTTGTAAACTTTAACTTATTTAATCGAATGGTAAACTCTTTAAAACGTCTCATTTTAGAGGTCGTTTTCTTTATCCATACTTTGTGCTATGACGTCATACCCCAATGACACTATCGTTCCGCTGCGATATTTTGGGGGTGTGACAGATTGGTATCAGAGACTTGGTTATAGAGAACTAGGTTGCATTTTAGTTCCTAGACTATAACCGCTTTCACGTCGATCCTTTCGTTTCCTATCGCCTTACTCACTTTTCGTGCGCATATGTTTTCTTAAGTATTTCTTCTAGAACCACCTCATTGGATAACGTAGTTTCCTTGTACCAATAGGGGAGTCCCAAAATCTAGTTGGGTCATCAAAGATATGGAGCTCAGTAATGAGCACTTATCTAACTTGATCCCGTGACAGTTCTTGTTTGATGAGATGCGAGATCGAGCTAAATAAGTGTTACTATAAAGCTGGATAGATTTGATGATTTTGCCCAAGGATGGGAGTTCTCTTGAGGATACTTTGGGAACTGCTGGCGACCAAACCTCGTAGTGACTTTAGCACCTAACGGAATTTCCTACACACCAAGTGCGACTCTCCCTAGATACCTACCCTAAATTCCTCCTCCACTGTTTAGAATCGGATGATAGAATGGCTATCTATTTCAGTAACAACAATCGCCGAGACATGTATGCTTGGTGGTATGTACACATGTGAAATGAAGCAATTATAATTATGGTGGCCAACATAATTATAAATGCGTCACAACCCACGTGGACATATGCGACCACGCATACGTAGATCGGTGTGGGTACACCTTAGGAACCAATTTGTGGCGTGGTATTATGTTTGAAGACGTTTAGCATAGACATTGGGAATTCAACGGTTCTTTCCTTGCAGAGATCATGGCACCAAAGAGGGTAACACGCAGTACTGGCCGAGGTGGTGCGGCACCAAGGGGTGGAATGACAGGTGAGCGTGGAGGTAGAGGAGGCGGTAGCGACATGGGTAACAATGACAACAACGCTGGCGGAAACCCTGATTTTGCCGCCATCATCGCTCAACAACTTCAAATCTTGCTTCCCACTATTGTCACACAAGTTGGAAATCATATGAATAACTCGGGAAACCACGGGAACGGGAACGGTACTGGCGACACCAACAATGTAGTTGGCAGTAACAACAACAACAACACCAACAACAACAACAACAGAATTGGATGCACATATAAAGAATTTTCGGCATGCAAACCTGTGGAGTTTGATGGTATAGGAGGTGCTTTGGCATATACTCGATGGGTAGAGAAGACAGAGTCAGTGATCGACATCAGCTATTGTGCCACACATCAGAGGGTGAAGTATGCTGCTTGCTTGCTATCAGGAAAGGCATTGACATGGTGGAACACACAGCTACAGGCTAGGGGCAGAGAGGCAGCTATAGGTATGACATGGGACGAATTTAAGGCGTTATTGAAAGAGGAGTACTGCCCGGACAATGAAATGCAGAAATTGGAAGATGAATTTTATCACCACTCTATGATAGGGGCTGGTCACGCAGCCTACACAGACCGATTTCATGAGTTAGCCAGACTAGTTCCCCATCTAGTTACCCCTGAGTCCAAGTGAATCTCGAGGTACATATATGGTCTTGTCCCCGAAATCCGTGGAACCGTGAAAACAACTGAGCCGTCTACAATACAAAGTGCAATACTGAGGGCAGGAACCCTGACAGACGAGATGGTTAGAAATGGTGCTTTGAAGAGCAGTGACAAGAGGAAGGAAGCGAGCGGGTCGAATAAGCAAATGGACGTGGTAGCAGACAGCAAAAGGGCAAGAGTTTTTGTGGCAACTGGTACTGAACAAAGAGAGTATGCGGGTACACATCCCAAGTGTGCTAAATGTGCTTATCATCATCCGAACACCAAACCCTGCCGCTTGTGTACAAATTGTAATCGATACGGCCATTTTAAGGAGCAGTGTAAAACACAGATTGGCAACATGAGGAATAACCAAAGGACTTGCTTTGAATGTAACAGCCCGAACCACTTCCGGAATAATTGTCCTAAGTTGAATGGAACGCAGAGGCAACCACAAGGTAACCAACACCTAGCTTTAGCAATTGAAGGAAACAACCCGAACCCTGCACCCAATATCAGTCCACCTCGACCTCGAGCATTCTATATAGGGACCGAGGCAGCCCGCAATGCATAACTGGTACGTTTTCCCTAGACGCATAAGTTTGACATAAACACTTTGACCATACACTTGATTTCGCGAAACCTTAGGGTAGAACTTTATGTATCATCGATTGAATCGCGAGGACGCGATTCCTCTAACAGGGGAAGAATGTCACAATTCTCAATTTTTGGTCATTTCTCACACTCTACATTCATCATACTAGTCATGCATGGGTTTTGCATTTCACATCAAACGCGTAAATTTCATATTAAATAAACGCTATCGCGTAAGTTATTATTTTGAACATTTAATCCGATACTTCCAAAAACTATCCCGACATATTTTTATACTTACATTTAGTTTATAAAAATAATATTTTTAGTTTACCTAGTGTTT